>JAWZYT010002238.1:0-145000 GCA_034508575.1 Petrolisthes manimaculis
GTAGGTAGGTAGGTAGGTCGGTAGGTAGGTAGGTTGGTAGGTAGGTAGGTTCGGTCAGGTAGGTAGGTAGGTAGGTAGGTAGGTAGGTAGGTAGGGTGGTAGTATAGGTTGTGGTAGGTAGTGATACAGTATAGGCTACCACCATCATCGACTAACCACCAACAACAACAACTACTACTACTACTACTACTACTACTACTACTACTGCTATCACCATCGCCAGCAACAACAACCCGCCATACCACTTTCACCCATACCTGCTTTCGACCTAACTTGACCCGCCACTCCATACCCACCCACCCCCTGTCCACCACCACCTCCCTTCACCTTCACTCACTCATGGGGGGATGGGAAGGGGGTGAGATAGGAAGAGGGGAGGGAAAACAGGAAAGGAGGGGTACGTAAGAAAATAAATAGATAGATAGATAGATAGATAGATAGAAAGAGAGAGAGAGAGAGAGAGAGAGAGAGAGAGAGAGAGAGAGAGAGAGAGAGAGAGAGAGAGAGAGAGAGAGAGAGAGAGAGTGTATATGTGTGTGTGTGTGCAGACTGAGGGATGGAGGGATGGAGGGAGGGAGGGAAGGTATAGGAACCGGCTTTCTTGCTTGGCTCGAGGGTAGAAGACGAACCAAAAATTGTTGAAGGGAAAAAGTGTTGGTTGGGCTGCCTGGTGGGGGTGAGGGGTGAGGGGTGGGGGGGTACATGGAGAAAGGAAAGTTTGAATGGGGTAGGTCAGGAGGGGCTAAGTATAGTGAGGTTGTAGGGGGTAAAAGACGGGGGTTTGGGTGAGGGGAGGTGGTGTAGTAGTTGCGTAGGGGGTGAGGAGGAGGGGAGTTAGGGGAGATGAGGCAGTGTCTATAGTAGTTGTGGTGTAGGATTTGAAGGGAGGGGTTTAGGTGAAGGGAGGTGCATGGTGTAGGGGTGAGGGAGGAGGTTTTAGGAGAGGAATGGCAGTGTAGGGGGTGAGGGAGGGGGGTGAGGTGAGGTGAGGTGATGTAACGATGGTGTATTAGGTGAAAGGGAAACCGTGTTTACTGTTTATATAAGGTATGTATGGTTAAAAAAAAAATGAGCAAAGAGACAGAAAAAAAGGAAAAAAAGATGGAAGGTAGAAATAAAGAAAAAGAGACAAAAAGGAAATCTCAAGGATGAATATTTGCAATGAATAACTTTTTTCAACACGACATAAGACAAGGACATGAAGGTAGGCTGCATGGCTACCACAATCCTTACTACATCATCAATAATATTATGTATTTTTGCCGTGACCTCACCCATCCTCACTACCGCGTTTGTTTGTATGAGTAAGTAACAGAGAGGAGGCATTAGCAAGAACGTGTCCTTCCAACTCGTCATTGAACCTTGTGTGTGTGTGTGTGTGTGTGTGTGTGGTCATAAAAATAAACAAAAGATAATCGCATAATATTATTTTCATGTCCTTCAGTCATTTATCAACACTTGTTTGTTTTGGTGAATAAAATGCACCTTTAGGGACCCTGTGATGTAGTCAGATTGGAGGTAAGTGAATCATTCAAATATTACCTCGAAACACCGCCTAAATGGAAGGACCGTGTTTCGTGGCATAGTCAGGAGGAATCAGAAGACTCCAGGGTCCTTAAGGCCATTTGCCATGACGTCTGACAAAATCAATACAGGCAGAACCTTATTAATTCTTCTTCCCATCCCTGACCCTTCAATAAGTTTAAAGTTAAGAATAGTTCACGGGGTCATGCAAACACTCGCCCCTGATTGGCCAACTCACTGACGATGTGTAACCTTTTGTTGAGGTCACAAGGAGTCGCATCTTTAATTCACACACACACACACACACACAAAACAAAAAGTAAAAATACAGTGTGTGTGTGTGTGTGTGTGTGTGTGTGTGTGTGTGTGTGTGTGTGTGAGAGAGAGAGAGAGAGAGAGAGAGGATGGTGTGTGTGTGTGTGTGTGTGTGGTGTATACAGTATTACAGTGTGGATGTCGTCACTTGGTGTGCGTGACAATGAAGTAATTGGCCGGTGCTTAATTAGTGATGGTGTGTGTGTGTAGCTTCATGACATTTCTCATCACACCTGCAACAAGAATCGACACTCATATACCAATATTAGTCCAGTATTTAGGGCGACCACTGCATGGATTAAATTTCCCACATTTCTAAGTTTACGTTTTCGACGAAAGGGGATTATTGTGTACGGTTGGTTTTCCTAAACATGTATAAATTGTCACTGTGGGTTTTAATGACCATGAAGCTGCTCATAACTTATGGAAATGTGTTATAATAGCCATAGGAAAGTCGCCAACTTGGTATCCTTGGGAGGAAGGTAATAGTTGATGATGAAAGATGACACGAGGAGAGGGAGGTGTAGGAGAGGGAGTAAAAGAGGGAATACAGGGGAGAGGGAGTAGGAGAGGTAGCCTAGTAGGAGAGGGAGGAGTAGTAGTTAGGAAGTGTAGTAGGAGTAGGAGAGTGAGTAGGAGATGTAGTAGGAGAGGGAGTTAGGAAATGAAGTAGGAGTAGGAGATGGAGTAGGAGAGCTAGGGGGGTCGTACCGGGAGAAAGGCATCCAGGTAAACATCCTGTGAAGAATATAAACTCAGCAAACATTAATGGGCCAAACCTATGTATCTTTATCACTGTCAACTTCTTCCTCTTCACTCGCAAGGGAGAAATACAATGTTGGTACATTTGGAGCAAATAGTTCCTCTATGCTATTCCAAGCAACAGGCCAGCATTATTTTTGTTAATCTGATCCTGTTTCCTAGTAAACTTTGGAGGAATCAAGGAGCTCTAATGTACCAAAAGTATACTATATCCATTTAAATATATTCTGTCTTGGGCTTTCCCTTCCCACAACACCATATACTTCTTTCTCCTTTACCTATGAGTTATCTACATCTTTACCGTCTGGCTATACACCTTCCCTCCTTCACTTCTGAATAAGAAATTGGTTGTGAAGGATGAAAGAGTTGGTGAGCTAATGATGAACCTCTGGGGGGGGGGGGAGTATGAGAGCGTCTATAAAAACCCTGAATGTAAAGAGCTAATTAGTAAACCATGTGATTTTTTTTATGTTATTTAATCGACCATCACTATATTTGTGATGATGTGCATATACTACAAAACGGAATAAAAATGTAAGGTTGTACAAACACGACGTAAACAAGGCAATAGATAAATAACAGGATAGGATGGATAGATACAGTCACCAAGAAAAGCGTTGTCGCCTTGTTTGTCAAAGGTTATATAGTGAACTGGAGAATTTTATTAACTTGGTCTGCTTGACACTGTAATTGTAGTTTTTGTTTTTTGTTTTTATTCTAGTCCATGCTTATTCAATATGTTATTATTCAAGAGCTCGGCGAGGCGAAAGCGGTTATGTTAGCGAGTGAATGCACGGCGATAGAATAAAAAAATATATATGTAAATTTCCTTTTGGTGGTGAAGGAAGCAAGACAATTAGATGGCCTTGGCTAGCAGGGGAATAAGGGAAATGAAGAAGGGGAGGGAATGAGTGAGAGAAAAGAAAGGGAGGTCAGGGAGTAAAAGACAGATATTTCAACATTAACACCATTATATACTGATAACACACATCACTATCATTATCAACTTTACCCTTAAACCATTCAGGGTGTATTTTCTTTATGATAGTACTGTCTCTCTGTTAATAGTTACCCAAACCCTTGAAGAATAATAATGTGTAAAAAGGAAAGTAGGTAAAGTTAGTAGGTTACCCATTAACTCATGAAAGAGGGAAGGTGAAAATTAGCTACTGTAGGTGTAACACAATGGAATACAAAAGAATACAAAATAATATAAAGACATGCAAAGTAATAAAAAAGCAATACAATAGAGTACAACAAATAATACAAAGTGATAGAAAGCATTACAAAAGTATACAAATGACTACTACAAAGGAATATTTATGAACACACAGCAATACAATGGACCATATTATGTCCATATATGAGTACAATAGACATACAAACACACAGAGGGACAGGAAAGGAGAATCATGAGATCAGGATGTTAATTATATACAGTAGGGTTAATGGGGTAGTACGGTGTTGGTAAATCTAGTCTAGAGTAACTATAAGTAGTCCAAACCATTCTAAGCAACAGAGGGCCTCCATTATATTTGTAAGCCTGGTCCTGCTTCCTGTCATACTCTGGAGGAATCAAGACACTCCAATGAACCAAATGTATACTAACTCTTTAAGGATATCCTGACTGCTATAAAAAGAAGTCTATATATTATGTGTGTGTATGTGTGTGTGTGTCCATCTCTAACTATTATCTCACGCCTCCTCTCCTCCTTCTTCTCCTCCTCTCTCCTCACCTTGACCTATTCCATGCTCTCTCTCTCTCTCTCTCTCTCTCTCTCTCTCTCTCTCTTTCGAGTTTATGTTCTCACGCTGGTCTTCCTCCCTTCTCTTCCCCCCCTCCCCCCCCCCCTTTCCTCTTGCCTCTCCTCCTATACCCAGCTTTCTCTTTCTGATTTTTATTTTGGAACTCTTTCTGATTTTTATTTTGGAACTTGCTGCGAGTTTCAAATTTGAGGTGAGAGAGAGAGAGAGAGAGAGAGAGAGAGAGAGAGAGAGAGAGAGAGAAAGAGAGAGAGAGAGAGAGTGTGTGTGTGTGTGTCTTGTGTGTGCAGGGTGACTAAATGCACAATATTTCTTAAAGCATTACAAAATTATGACACTTACATGAGGGATAGTAAACATAAATATCCCTGAGTGAAGAACAGTTTATACTCTCTGAACAACTTAACACATTTGTCAACTCTTTCTTTGTGACCTAATTGCATTTTTATTCCTTGTTTCATATATTATTGTTATTATTATTATTATTATTATTATTATTATTATTATTATTATTATTATTATTATTATTATTATTATTTAGTTAGTTAGTTTTGCTTGGATGATTAATTACTTTCAACTAAATTCCTTCAGGTATCGAACCGGTATTTTGTAAGAGGGAATGCCTCTTATTATATACCAGCCTATACTCTATATAATTAAATAAACACTAACTATGAAGCATGTTATAATAGTCTATATACCCATTGCATGATAAACACATTAATATCTCGGTCAATGCACTTGTCGCCCTCCTTCGATTCTTCCATCCCAGCTACTCTCTCTCTCTCTCTCTCTCTCTCTCTCTCTCTCTCTCTCTCTCTCTCTCTCTCCGTTTAACATATTCACTTTCCACTTCCCTCTTTAATATATATTGTATAATTTTAGGCCCGTATCTTAAGGAGCCACTTCCATTCTACATGTAAACAAAACACATCTCTTTCCCAAACATGTCCACAGCCTCTTGTCTTCCCATGTCTCTCCTCAACCACACTATATTATCTCTATCAGCACACGTGACTTCTCTCATGTACTGTACCATCTTTTCCCAGTCTCACTTCCCTTGATAAACTCCTCCCAATTCCTCCCCTCCACTTCTTTTTTATTCTCCTTACTTAAACTATCTGAAAATAACTCTCATTCTCTCCTAAACTGGTAAACTGAAGGAAGGCTAGTGATTCCTCCAAACTATCTCAGCAAACAACAAATCATCTCAATTTTATACTAATAGGCCCAGAGATGTGTTTCGTGATGTAGTTTGGAGGATTCAGTTAACCCTCAATTGGTCAACTGAGGTTCTACCCTGTAAAATTTTAATCTGTTTCACATTTCAACTAACCGCTTACTCTTTTCCCTTCCAATCTAATACCCAACCTTATTAGCAAACAATAATAATCTTACTCTAATCCCAAATTAACATCTAATATCTAATTTAATACCAAATCTTATATCTCCCCAAAACATTTTCAACTAACCCCCCAATAAACAATTAATCGTACTCTTGTTTTGTCTAACCCTCCCACTCCCCCCAAAATAACCTTACTCTCGTTTCAACTAACCCTTTGCTTCTTTTCCCTCTGCAGGAAGCGGTGAAGGCAGCTGGCGGCGGATTGGTCGCCTGGCCCTGCAAGGTGGTGGTGGTGTTCAAACCTTTTATTATCATTTATACATTAGTTACCCATCATAGACGTTTTCTTACTTACTGGCTTCATATATTATTATTTGTCCGTTCTCTGTTTATGTATATACTGTACTGTAGAGCTTGGTTCATTTTTGGTGGCTTGATTCCTTATTACCTGTATCTCGAAAGGGATAATTATATTTGTTATTTTTGCTTTGGGTGGATTTTAAAGCTATAATTATTCCCTCAAACCACATTCAGAAAATATACGACCCTCAGTATACAAGTAGATCTGCTGTTTGTTTTGTTGTCCTGTAGAGGAGTGTTTAGGACTTTAGGAGGATATCAATACTCCCTAACAACGACTACTAGACTATCATATAATATTTACAACTAGATATACCGGATAACCTCTTTGACTATCATCTAACTAAGCGGGATCACACACTCACACACACACAGTATCAAATTAAAGCCCTCAGTTGCAAAAGATTGTTACTCGATACTGGGAAACCTTATTTATATCCCGGAGGAAAGTTAAGGAAGAGCCTATATTTGTTTTGTTATCGCTATGCTTGTGGTGTGTGCTTTTAGCTTTGTACATTTTGATATTGTCATAAATGGTGCTCGTGGTATATAAATGAAGTTTTCAACATTGTGTTAATTTGCTGCTATTTGCTGTATCGTGTGGTTTTGCTCTCTCTCTCTCTCTCTCTCTCTCTCTCTCTCTCTCTCTCTCTCTCTCTCTCCTTTATTTGGTGTTTATAAACCACAAACACTAAGAATTAAATAATAATCTGAATTGTTTCTGAATGATCTTTATCTTTTTATTATTTTTCGATATTAATTATGGGTAAAGTAAAGCAGAGCCTCGTCCTATCCAGGCTATCCACCCACCTCCCTACCACAGCCCACACCAAAAGTAAATCAGTGGTCAGTTCATAACCTCCCTACAGCTCACATCAAAAGTTAATCAGTGGTCTCGCAATCTTATCCATAAACTAAAATAACAAAGATATCTAAAAGACTAAAGATTCGTATAGTTGGTTTCCTTTACGGATGTGTGATATTTACTGTCCACTTTGTCCACTGTGTCAGCTTGCTTCAACGTCTCTCTCTTCGAACCTAATGTATATGTACTATGTATGCATGTGTGTATTTATTTACACGATTACAACCTGCATTCAACATTGATTTTATTCCTTGTGTTCTGCCTTATTTACCTGTGCTGTCCCACCCACTCGTTCTAATTTACTTTTTTCGTTTTATTCTTTTATTGTTTTGTATTTTTGTGAGGTTTGTGTTGGTGTGGGTCACGCGGTGTGGTGCAAACACGATCGCTCCTCACCATTGCATTATTTCTTATTCCTATTCCTTTACATCTCGTTCCTAGTAAGCCATTTCCAATATATCCAGTTTTGATGGACTTGGTAACACCCTTTGAGGATTGAGTCTGTTTTAATCCACACGAGTTTGTTCATTTCTCATTTTCTCATTCTGCAAAACTTATTAACATCCCGGTAAAGATAAACTATTTCATTGTTTACGGCAACAGTACTTACTGTGTTCATAATTCTGGAGCAACTGATTCCTCCAAACTATCCCAAGGAACATACCATAATTAATTTTATTAATCTAGTCCTGTTTCCTGACACACAGTGCTTTGGAGGAATCAAGGCTCTCAAATATAGGCTACCAAAATTTATACTCTCCCTTTAATGAAAGATGTGCTAATACTCAGTCTATCATAATGTTGAGAAAGATGGGTGTGGACATGAAGAAAGGTATATGAAATTAAGATAGGAATAAGCTGAAGAATGTATGTGTATAGAGTTCAGAGAAGAATTGACAGGACAGAAAAAAGGTGAGACTTATTAAGGGTGAATGTGATGTAAAAATGTATATCCCTTCACAAATGAGCAATAAAAGAAAGTGTTCTGTGATTGTATGGAGCACTGAAAATATTGGATAAAACTAAGGGTGGTAAAAAATGGTAGGCCTATATGAGAGTGAGTATGAGAGGCGAAGGAGATGAGGAGGAAGACCTAAGAGATGATGATAATATGATGATGAGTGATTGTGAGTAAAGTTAATTTTAGATAATCTGTCCTCATTAACTTTCACAGGTGTACAACTCCCCACTTCACTCCCCCCACCCACTACTCCTTAAAAAATGGAGTCAGTCATGTCTTGTACCAGGATTTGCTCTCTCTCTCTCTCTCTCTCTCTCTCTCCAGTCCGTGACCTCGTTATAGCCCGGTTACAATCTGGAGTCACACACTGTTTACATACACCACGTGACTATAAGCTGCCCTGGAGAGAGAGAGAGAGAGAGAGAGAGAGAGAGAGAGAGAGAGAGAGAGAGAGAGAGAGAGAGAGCTGGGGGAGGGTTGGATGCTAGGATTTTCGAAACTAGATTATAGAGACGAGCTATATAATACGTGTCACAATATACTCGTAATACATCAATTTTGACCCGAGTGTGAGGAGTAGAAAGCTTCGATTCCCCACCTGGAACACCTATAGAGGCTGAGTTCGATTGTAGGGTATATGTGTGATGCCTATCGTTCGTCTCTGGTCAGAAATTAAGTAGCACGAGTGTACCGACATCCAAGGTATATACAGTACATCTATACACTATATCTACCCTACCTTGCCGACACCCATGCACTCCCACTGTCTACGTAGGCATGCATGGAATTAAATTCGAAACTGTATCTCAAATGTGACTTGGGAATCAGACAGACTGACTCTAACTCATACACACATACACACATACATACATGGAGGCATATACGCGCTGGGTCTTGCATGTATGTAAAGAAAATCACTCTTACTTCACCTTGCCTTAGTGATCATATTAGTGTGTGTGTGTGTGTGTGTGTGTGTGTGTGTGTGTGTGTGTGTGTGTGTGTGTGTGTGTGTGTGTCCTAATATTAGCGCATCAGTTCAACACTTGCCATTTATCCGGTTTAATAATCTCCGTTGCTTTCCCGTTATTTGTTTTTACTGTTACAATGTTGCTTTATCTATATTCTGTTATGTTGCTTTTGTCTCTCTCGGCTTATATTCGCAGCGATTGCTATACTTATTTATATAAACATCGCTCTCTGATTATCTCGAGTTGACGCTTGCTTCAATCCTACAATATGCTTATTTATTCTGTACATTATCCTACTTATTATTCAAATGGCTGAATTTACTATAGATCTCCTGTTTTCATTTTGAATTTACTGTAGATATCCTATTTTCATGTTGAATTTACTGTAGATTTCCTGTTTTCATGTTGTTTGTTGATAAAAATTGTGTTTTCCTAGAGTCAGAAGTCACATTCATACAAGTTATATATAAACTTGAAACCCTATTAATGCTATATACAGTCTAATGGAATACTAATAGTAGATTGGTATGAAGAAGGGGAATGTTACTAACTAGTGAAAATAAAAAAAATGGCAATTCTGTCATCACGTCAACACTCATTACCCCAATTATTATTACCCCAAAGGGAACTTGGACTTTATCTTTTTTTCATGCATTATTATTTTTTAGGATGCATCGAAACCCACATCTAAAATATTGGTACAGATTTGATGAGAAATGGCAATGTTGTTTGGAGGCAAATACACAAAAATACCTTTAGTTTATTGTATTATAAACTATGAGAGGATGAACTGAGTAACGTATAAACTTTATCAGTGTTCATAACAATATTTTCACCACAATCCTTAATTCCTGTCTGGTATACATAACCGATATGATAAAACACTATTAATTAATAATCTTTATGTTGTTTTCCAGCATCAACGAATGGTGTTTTAAAATGACATACTTGTTGTTTTCCGGTGCAGGAGGCGCTAAGGGTGGCCAGCGAGATGGACTGGGCGGGGGTACTGGAGGGCGGCACGGGAGGCGGTGGTGGTGGTGGTGGTGGTGGGGGTGGATCAGCTGGTGTAGTCCTCAACGATAGACTCATGACAGAAGCCTCCCTGGGTGTCATCTCTCAGCTTAGTACCCTGGGGGGCCTGGGTAGTCTGAGTTCCCTCCTGGCCGCCCATCAGAACAGCCAGCAGGAGGGTGTAGGTGGAGGAGGAGGGACGGGTGCTGCTGCTGGTTTACCTGAAGTAAAGGTGGAACATTCCTACAGTCTGTCTGGTCGTAGCTCTCCACATCCCTGCCATGCCCATCCACACTCTCCACTATCAGGTCAGTCTATCAACATTTTACACTATCAGGTCTGTCTATAACACTCTCAGGTCAGTCTACCATCAGTCTGCTATCATAATACACTATCAGGTCAGTCTGTCATTATCATATTGTAATCTCAGGTCAGTCTACAATCATAATATTACACTATCAGGTCAGTCTACCATTATAATACAGTATCAGGTCATTTTGCCATACAGGTCAGTCAACAATCATATTATTACACAATCAGGTCATTCTACCATTATATAATTACACTATCAGACCAATCTATCATCCCTCTACACAATCAGGTCATTCTGCCATCATATAATTACACTATCAGACCAATCTATCATCCCTCTACACAATCAGGTCATTCTGCCATCATATAATTACACTATCAGACCAATCTATCATTACTCTACACACTGAGGTCATTCTACCATCATATAATTACACTATCAGACCAATCTATCATTACTCTACACACTGAGGTTATTCTGCCATCATATAATTACACTATCAGACCAATTTATCATTACTCTTCACTATCAGGTCATTCTGCAGTCATAAATATTAAGAGTTATACCGAAAACTGAAGTTGTGAGTGGCCTAAGGAACACTAACTTCACTCCATCAGCTGATATGCCACTCGTCATCTGAGAAGCCTCAAAATATGGCATAATGGACGTCACACCCAACACACATCCGAACATGATTGAGTGTACAGTTGATGGCAAAAGTTAGCTTCAGTAATGTGTGTATGTGTATGTACGTGTGTGTATGTGTAATGTTATATAGTATTTGTTGTTGTTGTTGTTGTTGTTGTTAGTTAGTCTCCATTCATATATTAATAGTACTTCGTTATTATATAAATTATTTCCATTATCTTTTGGTGTAGTTGACTGTACTAATGAATACAGAGGGAATTTTGGTTAACTGTACCATACACACACACACAAAAAAACACACACACACACACACACACACACACACACACACACACACACACACACACACACCAACAAAAAATAATGTAGAGAAAAATAAACAATCTGATCGTTCGTTATTATAATTATTACTGTTTTGACAAGGACAATGTACCCAGAAAAATTATGATCTCCCAAACACGAAGTACAGGTGTTTGTAGCGTATACCTTTTTCCGTACGTGGCCGGCTGATTGTACCTCTGTGTAATTAATCTCACCTGTCGTCAGCCCTCAGGTGTGGTGCTGCTGTTGGGCCCTAAGCCGTGTCCAGTCGATCTCAATGATTAGTGAGACTGTTGTATAACCCCAGAGAGATGTGATATGGTGTACAGTTCAGAACATAAGATGAAGGGGAAACACAGCATGCCTTGGGTAGACGCTACACGTAAACAAACAATGCATAAATGTCAGTAGAACCCATGCATGTAGTAATTGGTATAAGAAGGTAATGAATGTATGATCTGATATTATGATTTACTTATGGTCAACACTAAAATATCCCTCATCACCACACATAAAGAAGTAGATAATTAGAGTTGTTTCTATCCAAGTGTAATGAGGTTGAAGCAGCGTTTACCCTTCATCTGCCAGGAACTTTACAGAGCATCTACATTCGGGTGTCACATTAGCATCTTTACCCATCGTCTTCTGGTCAAACTGAGTGTTCCTCCGTCCTATAACTCGACTCCTAACTTACATAATTATACACTCTTATTACCAACCCAGTACCTCCAGTCCTCCACTCATTCACCCCATTACACACTCTTGCCTAACATACATACTACATACTGAGTATACTCTACCTATCTTTCTCTCTTCTCACTCCTACCCATCTTTCCCTCATCTCACTCCTGCCTGGCATAATTATACACACAAGTAACATAGCCTACAGAGCAGAGTCGTCCACCAAATCCTTCCCTCTACACATATTCTACCTAACATAATTATACTCATATACTACATACTTAGTCCTCAACCCATCGTTTCCTCTACGAGTCTACACACTCCTGTCTAACATTATAATACACACAAGTTGCACACCTCTCCTCTCCTCTCCTCTCTTCTACACACTCCTACCTAACATAATTACAAACACAATTTGCACACCTCTCCTCTCCTCTCTTCTACACACTCCTACCTAACATATTTACACACACATGATAAATACCCAGTCTTTCACCCATACTTTCCTCTACACACTCCAGTCTAATATAAATATACACACTACACAATTTGCATATACATATAATAGTACCCCACCTCTTCATTACACATTGCTCCTACCTAACATAGCAATACACACATAGACTACACATTCTCTCCTCTACACAGTCCTATCTAACATGATTATACACACAAGTTGCACACCTCTACTCTCCTTTCCTCTCTTCTACACACCCCTACCTGACATAATTATACACAAGTTGCATACCTCTTCCTTCCACATGCAGTCCTTACCAACCCTTCGTGGATGGTGGGAAGGATTTCACGGTTGTAAATCTCCCTAGTAAAGTGATCGTTCAGTTGGGCAAGAAATGAGAGGGTTGAGGATGACAGGAGTACGATGGGTGAGAGGACTATAAGAGGGATGCGAATGAGAGGGGTGAGAGTAGTAAAAGGGATGAGGATATGAATGAGAGGGATGAGGATGAGAGGTGAATGGGATGAGAATGAGAATGAAAGGGGTGAGAGGTATAAAGATGAGAAGGATGAGGATGAGAATGAGAAGGATGAGGATGACAGGGATGAGAGGGATGAGGATGACAGGAGTGAGTGTAATGATGAGTATGACAGGGATGAGAGGGATGAGGATGAGAATGAGAGGGGTAAGAATGAGAAGGTTGAGAGGTATGAGGATGACAGGGGTGAGAGGTATGAGGATGACAAAGGTGAGAGGGATGAGGGGTGAGAGGGAGGAGGATGACAAAGGTGAGAGGGATGAGGGGTGAGAGGGAGGAGGATGACAGGGGTGACAGGGATAAGGAGGGATAAATAACTACATGGTGGTAATAATGGTTGGGACAAATGAATGATACTGGTGACAGAGGGAGTGTTGGGTGTGTTTGCGTGTCTTTGCGTGCGTGCAGGAATTTGCGTTGCGTGCGTGACGGTGCGTGTGTGTGTGTGTATGTGTGTACTATTGTGTGTACATCCCTAGAAGTATACTAATATGTGCTGAGAGTGACAAAGTGATGTTTTTTCTGGCTTAATAGGTAATTGTGTGTGTGTGTGTGTGTGTGTGTGTGTGTGTGTGTGTGTGTGTGTGTGTGTGTGTGTGTGTGTATGTGTGCTGGCAGTGTGAGAGTAATA
The DNA here is from genome assembly GCA_034508575.1 of Petrolisthes manimaculis. NCBI lineage: Eukaryota > Metazoa > Arthropoda > Malacostraca > Decapoda > Porcellanidae > Petrolisthes > Petrolisthes manimaculis. The sequence continues at coordinate 13,468 of JAWZYT010002238.1, forward strand.
GTAATAGGCGGAAAATTGTGTGTGTGTGTGTGTGTGTGTGTGTGTGTGTATGTGTGTGTGTGTGTGTATGTGTGTGTGTGTGTATGTGTGTGTGTGTTGGTCATGTCGCGCCCTGGTACGAGCTAGAGGGAGGGTATGAGGAAGGGAGAGAAAGAGAGAGGGTAAGAGGGAGGGAGGGAGCAAAGGAGGAAAGAGAGAGGGTGAGAGGGTGGGAGGGAGGGAGCAAGGTAGGGAGAGGAGGAGGAAAAGGTGGGTAAGGAGAGAAGGAGGAAAGGGAGGGATGGAAATAAGACAATGAAACAATAAGTGAGCACGAAGACACTCGAAAAGAAAGAGAGAGAGAGAGAGAGAGAGAGAGAGAGAGAGAAGTACCTGAGGTGTTTGTGGTTAGCCTGGGGCAAGTAGAGTATACCCCTCCTCCCCCTCGTCCATTTCGAACGAGGAGGGGGGGGGGAATCGGAGGCAGTAAACACCGGTAGTATAGATTAATATTTCAATCATTTTTACGTAATTCGTGTTTTGGGGAGCAACATGTAAATAGTAAAGCCTATATTATGTGTAGCTTCACCAATAATTATATGATTAATCTCAAAATAATTCCTATAAAATCACTTGTATATTTGCGTGTGCCACGTGCCAGCCTCAGCGATCACCATCATTCTTCCGACGAGCTCGTAAAGAAGAGTGAGTGGTTACCAGGTCTGGAGAGGTGAGGTGCGGTCATGAGGAAAGGGAGAGCAATGTCACGACCACTAGTAATATTTTATACTGTTTTTAAAGGTTTGTGAGAAAGTATACATTTTTATTTTAGAATGTATGCGCTTGTAAAAGTTCCTTTCTTCTTAATTCCTTCACCAACACGGCATTGTAGGTAGTGTAAAACCGAACTAAAATCTGTTGTAGCCATATCGTCCTATAGAAATATAGTTATAGAAATACAACTGCTTATACATTCATATATTGAAGACATTTTCAGAGTTTAGAGATGGTCGAATGGAAATCAAATATACTTAAAAAATTCTAATATATACAATTAATATTACTAAGTCCAATAAATGTACGGTATTGGGTCAGATGCAACTATTGTTAGTGAGTGTATGACCGAAGTAATGTACATGAGTTATTCCTCAAGTTGACACCATCAGAACAATACAGCTCACTCAAGTGTTGTGGAAAGGCTGAGGGAAATAGTAAACTTTTGATCGTGAATATAAGTACAACAAGCACGCGTGAGGCTGGGCTGTCCTTTTAACCTCTTGTATGTATGTATGTGTGTGTGTGTGTGTATATGTGTGTGTTTGTGTATGTGTGTGTGTGTATGTGTGTGTGTGTGTGTGTGTGTGTGTGTGATGATAATGATGGAAAGGGATCCATGGTGATTTGGTTTAGGACAGCAGACAAGACATGAGGAGAAGGAGGGGCATAGTTGTGGTATAGTAGCCTCCGTGCGTGATGGTCAATTCTAAGATTATAGGTTGGGGTGTGGCTATTTGTGGTGGGGGTGGCTTTGGTGGGAACGTAGTGCATGGAAGAGGGAACGCCGATGGAAACAAAGTGCATGGAAGTGCTAGATGGAAGAGGGACAGTGTGTTGCAGGCAGGGATGTAGCGAAGGTATAGGTAGGTGCTTGTATATGGTTGGTTCTTGCGATGATGGTGGTTGTGGTGGTGATGGTGGTGGGTTGTGGTTGTGGTGGCAGCGAGGATAGTGGTGGAGACTTGCTTATGATTAATTCTTGTGGTGATATGTTGGGATGGGTGGCTATGGTTGTAGTGGGCGTTTGTGGTTGTAGTGGTGATAGTGGTAGGGTGGGGTTGTGGTGGCGGTAAGGATAGTGGTGGAGACTTGCATGTGGTTAATTCCTGTGGTGATGGTAGTAATAGTAGTAGCGGTGGTAGTGGGTGGTTCTTGTTGTGGTGGCGTTGTGAGTGAGTGAGTGAGTGAGGGATTTCGCTCCTCGTGGTCCATACGGTGGTTTTAACTTGTGGTTGTTGTGGTTTTGGTGGTGATTATGCCCTGACTGGAATGGTAATGGGTAGCTTGAGGGCTAATTTCAGTTGTGGTAGTTGTGTTTGCGGGTCCAGAGCAGTTATGACATTCCTTCTATTTTGTTGGGAGCAGTGGCGGATATTTATTTTTCAGAGAGCGTGTGTCCCGACCTGTTATTTGTTATCCGGGCTTTAGTTTTGATTAATGATGCAGACTTTTGCGTGAAGGTTTGGTGATCATGGTGTTTATGTGGTGAGAGAAATGCACGCGCTTGGGTGGTGAGAGAATGGCACGTGTAAATGTGGTGAGAGAAATGCACGTGTTTGGATGGTGAGAGAAATGCACGTGCTTGGGTTGTGAGAGAAATGCACGTGTTTAGGTGGTGAGAGAAATGCACGTGCGTGGGTGGTGCGTGGGTGGTGGGACGTGTTTGAGAGTTTATACAATTATTCATTTTTTTTTTTTTTTTGTCTGAGGATAAACTCATTATGATCAAAAACTTTTCCAACTAATTCATCAATAGCTGCCTAAAAAATATTGTATTTCTTGAACACACACACACACACACACACACACAGAAAAGAGAAAGAGCTAAGGTTAACTTTTGAGAGATGACTGAAGGAACTGTGGGTGAATTTGCCTAATGAGTTTGCCAAGGGAACAGCCGAAGGTTACCTCAGTTATCTGTTTCTCTTATTTAACATATGTTCTTTTCTCAGGTGTGGTCGAGCGACGAGCAGAGGCTAAAAAAAGTAATATTTGGAAAGAGAAAAATTCGAGTAAAATTTGGCTATGAGGGCACAGGTGTGTATGGGTGTACGTGTGTGTGTGTATTTATGAATATGCGTGTGATATTATGAAATATAAAGGTGCGTGTGAAATGAAAACGTGTGTGTTTGTATGTATAAAAATGTGTTTATGTGTGTGTGTGTCTGATTTGATGGTGGTGGGGGTGGGGTGGGGGATATTGTAGTGATTTTGGTAGGAGTACTAGTGGTGGTTAAAGAACACACACATACACACACACACACCTCTAAATTCTGTTAACACTAACATAAAATACCTGTATGACATTAAACTACAGAAATATTGGCATCACGTCACACATTCAAGACATCAATAATATTAATGTTCTGCTGTCTGTTTGTGGAGTCTGTAACGGCGCGAAAGTATACGGTCAATCTAACCATATTTCACTTTAGTCGGCTTGTACTGTAGTTCGTATTTTTCATGTGTGTAAATGAAGGAGTGAGTCGGTATGCTTTTATGAGAAACTGTACAAGTGTGTTGGTGGTAACAGGTGTGTGTTGTGGTGCAGGTGTGGTTTGTATGTGTTCTTTTATGTCTGTGTGTGTGTGATTACACGTATACACAATATGTGTCTACATGTGTGTGTGTGTGTGTGTGTGTGTGTGTGAGTGTGTGTGTACAGGCGTGACCAGCAGCCCCCTCCCTCCCCCAGGCCCCCGTCATGGGACACCACCTCCTGCTTCTCCTCAGCGGGCAGTGGCTAACCCTGGGGGAAGGGAGGGGGGATAGTAATGTTGGCAAATGGTCGAGGTGGTTGGTTATAATGGGGTTGTAATTGGGGGTTGCAATAGGGTTGTAATGGGGTTGTAATTGGGAGTTACAATAGTGTTCTAAACAGGCTCTAATAAGGGGTTACAATAGGGAGTTGTACAGTAATGGGGGTGGTCGCTTGTTGTAAAGGGGTAATACTGAAGTATATTTTAGGGTTTTCATAAAAAAAATCAAATAATTACATCATCGCATTGCAGAGCCAAAGTTAGAATCTCACCACAAGATACATATGAAAAATAACCTCTGACCAGACTGAGTGCTGGCTGGAGCTTATCTGGTCCATTTCACCTCCTGGCGATAAGTGAGATTAGTCGCTGATTTCATCTTAGTGCCAGAGATAAGGACCATTATTCGGTGGCTGGAAGGTATACTGCCTCGGGCCTTTGAAAAAAAATAAAAATAAAGAATAATATAAATATACCCTTGCCTAGGTAGCATATCAGCACACTACTGTAAATATTCGTGTGTGTGTGTATATATACTGTATATACATGTGTGTATGTCGGAGAGATCAAAGTAAAGGTTGCGTAGGTGTCTTTTATTCGTGTGTGTGTGTGTAGGTGTGTGTGTTTTGTGTATGTGTGTGTGTGTCGTCCTCACGCCCGCTGTGTTACCCACCGCCCTCCCTAATTAGCAGGTGGGAGGAGGAGGGAGCACAGTTGAGGTATTGAAGAAAGACAGAGAGAGAGAGAGAGAGAGAGAGAGAGAGAGAGAGAGAGAGAGAGAGAGAGAGAGAGAGAGAGAGAGAGTGAGTGTGTGTGTGCATGGACAGGACAGTAAGATAGGTAAGAGAATGGGGCAGCAAAGTGGGGAAGAGAGTGGACAGTGAGTTGGGTAAGAGGGTGGACAGTGAGTTGGGTAAGAGAGTGGACAGTGAGTTGGGTAAGAGGGTGGACAGTGAGTTAGGTAAAGCAGGGCAGTAAGGTGGGTAAAAGAGTGGGCAGTGCAGTAAGGTGGGTAAGAGAGTGGGCAGGGCAGTAAGGTGGGTAAGAGAGTGGGCAGGGCAGTAAGGTTAGTTAAGAGAATGGGCAAGGTCAAGAACGAAGGGCAGGTGGTATCCCTTAGGCTTGCCCATGGGTGACTGTCTCCTACCCACTGCTTCCCTCCCCCTCCCTCCCTCCCCATCTCCCTCAGGCACGTGTGGCGGGAATGAGGCCCTGAAAATAAACAATAAACAACAACAATAATAGCGTGAGATGGTGTTTTCACGGTCATTTACCAACACCAGTGTGCGCACACAAACACACACACCCTCTCACATGCACTCATACACACACACAGTCACACACAGACACACACACATACATACACACATGCATGCAAATGAATAGTATTAGACACATGCACACGAAAAAGAAACAGGTAGAGAAACAAACAAGTAATTACGTTTACAAAGACAGACAGAGATAGTGGTAAGGTGACAAACAGACAGACAGACAGAGTCGAAAGCATGCAAACAAAAGAGCAGACGAATGTTTAACAATATGAGAACTGTTTGGAGTCGATCCTTCATCATCTTCAAACAAGTGGCTCTAATTATTTCTGACTCTGAAAGCTGACCCATTACATAGTCAACACACTAGTTGGACGTGTGTTGCTCTCTCTCACTCACTCTCTCTCTCTCTCTCTCTCTCTCTCTCTCTCTCTCTCTCTCTCTCTCTCTCTCTCTCTCTCTCTCTCTCTGTGCAGTAACCTTGTGTTTTGATGTCGCGTTTTTTTATCACAATTGGTCACTTATCATCAGTATGAGATTGGTTGGTAGGTGGTCTGCAGAGATGGGACGACATACAGGCGGAAGATACTGGACAAAAATACATGCGGTACTTCTCAGGGGTTTTGTTTTTGAATGAGGATGGAAGAGTCCGTAGAGTTTTAGTACCTGTAAATATTCCTCGTTTCTTCTTATATATATTCATTAATTTATTTTAATTAAGACTTTGCTGTTTCGTGTCCTTTTTTCCCTTGCACTTGCTTTCCCTCCCTGACTCATGCACTCATTCACTTACTCCTTTTCCCTAACACTAACTCATTCACTCACTTTTCTCCTCTTCTGATACTTTTCTATCGCACCCCAGTCACTCCTTAACTTTCCCTTGTTTTTTACTGCACCCACTCTAGCCTCTCTCTCTCTCTCTCTCTCTCTCTCTCTCTCTCTCTCTCTCTCTCTCTCTCTCTCTCTCTCTCTCTCTCTCTCTTCTCTCTCTCTCTCTCTCTCTCTCTCTCTCTCTCTTCACTTTGCCCTTGTGTTCTTTTCCACCAATATTTTCTCTATTCCTCTTTTCACTTTCCTACTAGGCTATTCTGCAACCTTCTTTCGTTTCTCCCCCCCTTCTCTCCCCTTCCCCTCCCCCCCCACTCCTCCCTCCTCCTCCTATCTAATTTACACCGGGTCATTATCTCTCTAGACAAATTACCTCCATCATTCTCCCCCTCTCCTCTATTTCCAGTGTCCTGTCCCTCCCCCTATCCATCCTTCTTATCCCCTCCCCTCTCCTCTATTCCTCATCACCTCTCCATCCCTCCCCACCCCACCCCATCCGTCTCTCGTCCCCCGGGCCCTCCTCCCTCGGCTAGTTTACAACACATCCCTCTATTTTTTAACAACAGTGGGAGTGGTGGCGAGAGGCGAGGGTGACACTTGAGAGCAAATTGATGGTGTTACTGTTATTGCTGTCACTTGGACTGTTGGACTGGTGGTGGTAGTGGTAGTAGTGGTAGTAGTATTGGTGATGGTGGTAGTGGTGCTGGTGGTGGTTATGGTAATAGTAGTAGTGGTGGTAGTGGTAGTAGTATTGGTGATGGTGGTGTTTATGGTAGTGGTGCTGGTGGTGGTTATGGTAGTAGTAGTAGCAGTGGTGGTGGTGTTGGTGGTAGTGGTGTACGATTTTCATCAGTCATCCCTCTTGCCTTCATTAACATAAATGCTTTCCTTTTGGGTTTCTCTTGTCTGTTTTTTGCTTATATTCTGTATTATCCTTTTCGTTCTCTCATATCCCTCTCTTCCCTTGTGTCAGCTCATCATAATAATTAATTCTACAGTACTACTCCCTTCTCTCTACTCTCTCCTCCCTCCACTATAGACGATTTTTCTTCCTCTTACGTCACTCTTCCCTTTTCATGCTTCTCCTTTCTCTTACCATGTCTCTCTTCCCTCTTCCTACATTTCTCCTCATCTTCTCACGTCTCTCTTTCATCTTCCTATTTTTTCTGCTTCCTTATATATCTCTCCTCACTCTTCCAATATATCTCTTTCTTTCTACCTCTCTCCTTCCTTCTCTTTCGTTTCTCCTCCCTCTCCTTCCTACTTCCTTCAATCCGCATCCTACCTGTCACCCTCTTAATATTCTCACCTGACTGTCTCTAGTAACAGCTCCACTAATTATTTATCAATTACTACCTGTCCCTACCTGACCATTTACCTCTACCTGACTCAATCTATCACACTTGCCTACCCTACCTACCCTTGCCTACCCTGCCTTCCTTTGCCTACCCTGCCTTACCTAACATAACTAACTAACCTTGCATACCCTACCTGCCTACCTGCCTTACCTAACATAACTACCCTTGCCTATACCCTGCCTGCCTCATGACTACCTGCCTTACCTATAACATAACTATCGTTTTCTGCCTTACCTAACCTTTCTACCCTTGCCTACCTTCCTGTCGACCTGCACGCCTCAACCAACCATCCCTGCCTTTATACTTATCATAACTTTCCTTTCTTTCCGTACTTAAGGGGAGAGTATACTTATGGTACATTAAAGTGCCTTGATTCCTCCAAAGTATGACAGGAAACAGGACCAGATTAACAAAAATAATGGTGGACTGTTGCTGAGAAAAGTTTGGAGGAATCAATATCTCCACAAATGCCAAAACTGTACCCTCCCCTTAACCTACCTACCCTTACCCTTGTATCTACCTTTCCTGCCGCCTCCTTCACCCGACGCACGCCTCTCCAGTCTGTTCAGTAATTTCACGCCTGTCCTGCCCTCACCACTACCCCGTAGACTTTGTCCCTGAGGCTGGAGGGGGGAGGAGGGAATGGGGATTTAACTGAGAGAGGGAGATGGATGAGGGACGCGATGATGAGGGATTGAGGGGAAGAGGCGAGGGAAAGTATATGCATGGGATTGGAAGGAGGGAGGGAGGAGAAGTATGCATGATGTTGAAGGAAAGACAGGGAAATATTGCATGGAAACTAAGGGTAGGTATAAGAGATGGAAGGAATACAAAAAAAGGAAGGGAAAAGGAAGTTATAAGGAAGGGAAGGAAAGTAGAAGGCTTGAGGGAAGACAGAAAGGGAAGGAAAGATACGCAGAAGTAAATGAGAAAAAAGGGTGCATAGAGAGAAAGAAAAAGGAGTGGAAGTAGAGGGAGAAGAAGAGAGGGCAAGGGAGAAATGGAGAGGAAGGGTGAGAGGGAGGGGAGGAGACACGAGTGGGCCAGGAAGAGAGGGAGGCTAAGGAAATGCGGGACGGGTTGGAAATGACAGAGTGGTGGGAGAAGTATTAGTGTCTCAGCTTCTCTCTCATAACATTATCGCCTGCCACGCGCCTCTGGTCATTCACTCGTCATCCTGTATCATTCACACGCCACGTTGCATCATTCACAAGTCACGCTGCATTATTCACACGTCATGTTACATCATTTACACGTCACTCTGCATTATTTACAAGTCACACTGCATCATTCATACGTCACATTGAATTATGCACACGTCACGTTGCAATGTTTACACGTTATGCTAAATTATTCACACGTCACACTGCATTATTTACACGTCATGCTGAAATATTTACAAGTCATGCTGAATGTTCTATCTACACATCATGCTACATTATTTACATGTTATGCTACATTATTTACACGTTATGTTACACTGTTTACTCACCACGTTGCAATATGTACATATGAAGTTGCATTATTTACTCGTACACACCACACTGCATCATTTACACGTCATGCCTTCTTTTCACTTTATTTTATCGCCAGTCATGCACGCAATGTTTTAGTCCCATGTTTCAATTTGCACTTGATTCCTTTGTACCCCACGTCAACCATTAAGGGATTGGGGAGGGAAGGAGGGAAGGGCTATGTTTAAGGGGCACCTCCGGACGCTCCACAATTTCACGCGCCTCTTTTTTTTTTCTGGTAGCAATCTGTCGTGTCGGTCGCGTGTTGTGGGTAAGTCGGCCCCTTGGTGGTGGTGCCTGGGTGTTGGGTAGTTGTGGTGGGGTTAGTGGAGAGGGGTGTGAGTTGGTGGGGAGGGGAGTGGTGGATGTGAGGTGGGGAAGGATGTGAATTGAAGTGGTGGGTGGGTGTGGTGGGGGTGTGAAGTGAAGTGGTGGGTGGGTGTGGTGGGGGTGTGAAGTGATAGTGGTGGGAGTGGTGGAGTGGGGCAGAGTGTGTGGTGGTGATGGTGATTGGGAGGGGTATGGGGCAACATGTAAATTAATTAAGAGCACAGGTAAGACTAAAAAAGGACGGGGCAGACAGTATAAAAATGGAAAGGAAAAGACAAAACAGGGAGGAGACAACATATCAACCATCATCACTCCTTCTATCTTACTTCTCTTCTGCCTCAACCACGACTTTCTCTCCTCATACGTTTATCTTTCCTCTTCCTATGTTTCCCCTCTCTCTTCCTACATACATCTCTCCTCATCTTTCCATTGCATATTATGACCTTACAGGATTCACGCCATGTTGGACTATATATGTCGAGTAATGTAAGTACCTGAAAATTATACTAAAAAAAAATCACCAACACATGTCCTGCTGATGGTGAGGCCGTAAAGTATGGTCGTGTGGTAAGGGATGGTTCTTTTCCCAGCTCAGTCAGTGGTGTTCCTTCTTAACATTTAGCTGGTGGCAATTTTAGCTTTTGTGTGTAAAAATAATTGAGTTCAAAGAAATATTAGATGCTGGACAGACAGACAAGCGATATACAAAGCGGAGGGAATAAGAGACACTTTTGAAAGAGGGATAAATGAGAACCAGGAGTAAGTGAGAGTAAAATAATTAGAGTAGTGAAAGGTATAATTATGAGGGAACTGTTCGGAAAACTATATGAGTATAGGCTATAGGTAATATATTGCTTCCTCGTTGTAAAGTATACGTGGAAAGGCGACAGGTGAAAAGTTTTATAAAGCAAAGGAAAATAAGGGAAATAGGGAAATGTGTAATACAGTGCGGGGGGAACAAAAAAAGGTGTGTGTGGGGATACAAGGAAGGGGGCGGGGTGTTAAAGAAAGAAGGGATCTGATAGGGAAGTAAGGTGTGTGTGTATGTATGTGTGTGTGTGTGTGCTTGTGTGTGTGTATGTATGTGTGTGTGTGTGTGTGTGTGTGTGTGTACAGGGTATTTGGGGGGACAGAAAAGGGGGTAATACTGTGGTCAGCCGAAGATGAAGGGAGTTAGAGGTCGGAAGAAGTATTGGAGGGGAAGGGGAAGGGGAGGGTAGAGGAGAAGGGGAGGGTATAGGGGTGGCAGGGCAAGGACAGGAGTGCCTTGAGGTCAGCCCTAGAGAAGGCATTTTGCTGGCTCTGAAGGAGGGCTTTAAGAGGAGGTGGTGCCCTTAGGAAGTTAAGAGGTTGTTGAAAGGGAAGGATTTGTCCAAGTAAACATTATGAAGCCATATAGACTATTGTACAGGACAGTTTAGGACGAGGGAGAGAAGGTGATGATGGTATAGGGAGAGAGGCGGGACAGTGAGCAAGCGAGTACGAAGGAAATTGAAGGAGATGAGGGACAGGTAAACGAAGGAAACTGAAGGAGATGAGGGACAGGTAAACGAATGAAACTGATGGATATGAGGGACAGGTAAACGAAGGAAACTGAAGGAAATGAGGGACAGGTAAACGAATGAAACTGATGGATATGAGGGACAGGTAAACGGAGAAAACTGAAGGAAATGAGGGACAGGTAAACGGAGAAAACTGAATGAAAAGAGGGACAGGTAAGTAAAGGAGTATGCTTTGGACCGCAGGAGTAGGTAGGAGATAAGGGGGTAGTAGAATGTTGATAAGTTTGAAGCAGGTGATTCCTCCTAACTATTCCAAGCAAGGGGCCACCAATTATTTTGTTCATCTGGTCCTCTTTCCTGGCATAATTTGGAGGAATCAAGGAGCTCTAATGTACCAAAAGTATACGATCCCCTTTAATTCACAGCGACTATCACCTTGAAGGAGCAGATTATAGTAGACTCATCCAAGCTGTAGGTGAGAGTCAGGGAGGGTTAGAATAGAGACTCGAATGGGGAGGGAGGGACAGAAGGAGGTTGGGAGGGGATACTCAACTAGGATAGGGAGGGGGGAAGGAGGGGGGAGGGAGATACTCAACTAGGATGGAAAGGAGGAAGGGAGGGAGGGAGGGGGATACTCAACTAGGATGAAAAGGAGGGAGGGAAGAAGGGAGAGACTCAGATAGGATGTAAGGGAGGGGTCGGAGGAGTATCAGAGAGGGAGGGAGGGACTCAAATGGGATGAAAGGGAGGGAGTGTTAGAATAGGATGGGGGAGGAGTAAGGGAGAGGTAAGGGAGAGTGAGGGAGGGAAAACCAGACTAAAAAAAGATGGAAGGGAATTAAGGAAGGAGGGAGAGAAAGAGAGAAGGAGGGAGGGAGAGAAGGAGAGAGGAAAGGAGTGAGAGAAGGAAGGAAGAAAAGAGGGAGAGAAGGAAGGAAGAAAAGAGGGAGAGAAGGATGGAGAGAAGGAAGGAAGAGAGGGAGAGAAGGAGGGAGGGAGGGCTGGTGGTGCTGGTGTCACGCTGGGCTCGGGGCTGCACCACTAGGCTTACTGAGACTGAGAGGAGCCGCCTTGTTTGATGGATGTTGTCAGTTCACTGCCTCTGACCACCCCATGTCCCCATGACTCCAACACATAAGGGGAGAACAGTGGTAGAATAAGGGGAGAACAGTGGTAGAATAAGGGGAGAACAGTGGTAGAATAAGGGGATAACAGTGGTAGAATAAGGGGAGAACAGTGGTAGATTGGAGGGGAGAACAGTGGTAGATTAAGGGGATAACAGTGGTAGATTAATGGGAGAACAGTGGTAGAATAAGGGGAGAACAGTGATTGAAGTGATTTTGTTTCCTGGTATGGTTTGGAAGAATCATCTCTTCAATTTACTAAAAAGAGATTCTGCCCTCAATTAAAACTACGAAGAGTTTAAACTGATTAGAACACACACACACACACACACACACACACACACACACACTACAGAGCCATCCATCGTACCTATACCACGCCATCATCAACACCACGGCTATTCTTAATTGCCTAAGGCCCTTAAAGTGGTACGTGTCAGTAAACTTTAATGGTAAAGAAGAGTGAAGGGGAAATGAACTATAAACGACCTGAATTACTAAGGGTAAAGGCGTGTAGGCTTAACTAAAGAGGTAAATTGTGAGGGTAGAGGGACTGGTGTGGCAGGTATAGGAGTGAGGACTAACCACCCTTGACGCTCCTAATTGCATGTCTCGACTCACCAACCAACGTCCCACTACCAGACCTGATGGTGGTAGTTGGCCTGAGATAATTGGTGGTGATGGTAGTGGTGGAGGTGGTGTTGATGGTGGTGTCAGATGGTGGTAGTTGTAGGGTACTGTTGGTCTGGCTACATAAGCACGTCTGGTAAATATATACGAAAGCTGTGGTTACTGACCCGTTGAATAGAGAATAGGTATTGTTGTTGGTGGTGATGTTTTATTGTTCATATTATTATAAAAAGATATATAGGGATTATGTATGGTAGTGGATAATTTATTGGAGTTGGTTGTAATATTACTTTTAACTAACTGGCCGTAATGGATGACATAGTAAGGATAAAAATATTGGTAGTCAAGTGGTCAATCAGTACTCTGTGGTATTTATAGTATTGTAAAGTTGATCTTCTTTTAAACTTTGATGATAAAGATATCCTCCACCATAAATATACCACAGGGTCGCCTCAAGAAAAGAAAAGAAAAGAAAATATGAGAGGAATATAATTAATTAAATCCTTTGAAGCTCAACGAAAAATTGTTAACTATGAACGAATGAAAAATTATTTACTTGATGACTGGATTAAATGTGTTTATAAAACCAATTGAAAAATGCTGTAAGTAATGATGATGTTTAGAGATATTTGTCCTAGTGCTAGAAAAGGTGGCAGTGTTAACAGTGTTAATGGTTATATGTGTTGTGATAATGTGAATGAGTGTGTATAATTAATGATGATGATGATAAGGGAGGAGATGAGTTATGATGGTGATGATTACAGTGTGGTGGTGAGTGTCACTGTGGCCTGCCCTTATACCCTCATGATCACTGTCATACCCACGTACCTTCATCCTCAACCCCTACCCTCTTCCTATCCCTTACACCCTCACTGTCATACCCACGCACCCTCATCCTCAACCCCCACCCTCTTCCTATCCCTTACACCCTCACTGTCATCCTAACCCTCACCCTCTCCCTCTGTCACCCTCTCATCCCCTTACACTCACTGTCATCTCCACCCCCCACCCTTTCCCTATCCCTCACCTTCATTGTCATGCTCTCCTTCATTCCCACCTTCTCCCTATAGGTTATTCCTCCTATTCCTCACCCTCACCTCTTAAGAAACACAGAATCATTATGTCTTCTTCAACCAGTATCTATGTAACTAACTCTCTCTATGTATCGATCACTCAATACTTCTGTCTGTCACCCACCAACTTGTCCATGCAGTCTTGATCGCACCTGTTAAACTCAATATTTAATTCTGCCTCATTAAATTCGAGGGGAAAAATTGAGTTGTTTATCCTTCAACCAGTATAATATTGTTTCCAGTCGACCATTTAAGATATAAACGGATATCATAGTACAGTGTTGTAACTGTTGTTGTTAGAAAATCTGGCATAATTCATTCCACCAAACTATTCCAAGCACCAGGACACCATTATATTTATTCGTTGATCTTGTTTCCTGACATACTTTAGAGGAATCAAGACACTCCAGTGTACCAAAAGTACATTAAGTCTATCGCCCATGCACCAACTTTCCCAGCCTCTTCTTTCCCACCTGTTAAGCTCACCTGCTAAGTTCACGTGGCCTCAAGTACGGCATCAATACCTCACCAGGTATGCTAATTAGGCTGTAAAGATACTTGGGTTCACATGTGTGTACTAGTGGAACAGACAGGAAGTGGGCGGTATAAAATTTATACAATGGATGTGTGTGAGTACTGGAAGAAGGGATGACGAGTTAGGGGACACTTGGAGGAAGGAAGAAGGTGAAACAGTGAATATAGAAAAGTGTAACACGTTATCGATGTGAAAATAAAGGAAAAAGAACATAATAATGTTATGAGAATTGAAGGGATGTATAGTGCATGGTTAGCCAAGAAAGTTAAGAACGTGGAATTAACACAGAAAGAAAAAGAGTCAATTACACTCAGAGAAAACCTCTTATTGGTGGAGTGGATGTCTTCTGATTCCTCCAAACTATGTCACGAAACAGATTAGTAACACTACATGAGGTGATCTGTTTCTTGGAATAGTTAGGAGGAATCAAAAGCCCTCCACTTAAGGATGAGGGAAACAGAATCACCGGACATTAGCCAAAAAAGGATAAATATCTATAGTATAATAATCTTCATGTTAAAGAGGGTAAAGGGAATTTGCTATTAGTAAAGAAAAAAATTAAGACATTACAAATTTACACTCAAAAGGATGTATTTTTTAGAGACTGATCACATGACGTACTTTGTGTTACCGTACTTCATTACAAATTCGATGATATTTACAGTCATAATGCAAAATGTTACTTGTAATTACTTGTATAGTAAACAATTACACGAACGCAATGTGTCCACAAACGAATATGAACATGAATGATTTGGACCACTATCATTTTTATAATTTAACAGGTGAGGATATTGAGAGGGCTGGCTTCTTGCTTTTTGCCCTCTCCTTCCTCAATAATAATAATAATAATAATAATAATAATAATAATAATAAATAGATGGATAGATAAATAAATAAATAAACAACACAAGACAGATTTGAGAAGAAGCAAATGCCGGTCAGAGAGGGAAGGAAGATAGGGAAGGAAGAAAGGAAGGAGGGAGGAGGAGCTCTGTCGTGGTTGCAAGACAAGAGACGGGGGAACAAAATGGCGCCGATGAAGGAAGGAAGGGGGGCGAGAGTGTAATACCCTCGTGGTCGGATCCATGCGCCACCCTCCCCTCTTTTCCTCTTCCTCTTTCATAGATATTCATTTTGTTTCATCTCTTTGTACATACCGTATTTGCCTCATTCATATCAACGGATTCCAAAGGAGAATATCTACCGTATTCTTTGTAAAGATATTTTAATCAACAGAGCTTCAACAGATTATCTTTTCCCTTATTTTTCTTTAACCACGTCGACCGAGCTTTATCTCTCCGCCATTTTGTTTGGGCTGGCGGGTAATATGCAGTGTGTGTTGTTGGGCGGGGTGGTGGTGGTGGGGAGAGGTGTGTGTGTGTGTGTGTGTGTGTGTGTGTGTTGTGGTCCCCGGGGCTCTCCTTCGTGTTTTGGTGACTTGGCACTGACTTGTCTTGATATTCTGATGATGAAGGTGATGGAGGAAAACTCATATACAAGTGCCTCTGTTGCCACGATTTTCAGGGAATTTTCAGTCATTTCTTTCAGTTGTTGGGATATTCAGGGATTTTTTAGACATTTTCCTTTATATTCCATCGGTACTTTTGCTACTTACATGGATATAATATTGGGGACTTTTTACGTTTTATTTAACGTTTAATTCTTCCTCCTAAATGTTTCTGACTATATCCTGTGTAACTTCTCGAAGGTTATGTAATGTGTTTTGTTGGATTGATTAAGATTCCCCCGGAGGCTGATCCTTATATATTTGTTCCTCTAATGGTTTCTCTCTTCCAGGGTCATGTCTCCCTCCCCAGGGCCCTGCATCCTTGGAAAGGGTCAGTGGCCGGGGCGGGGGGCAACAGGAGGAGGATGGATGGGGAGGGGTCTTATGAAGGGGAAGAAGGAGGTTGGGAGGAGTTAGCCAAGGTCTCAGGGTCCCTCACCTTTTGATGTTGACCTCGGTATACCCCCTCTTGGCCCCCTCCTCCCCATCCCGATCTTGCCCCCCTCCTCCCCATCCCCCTCTTGCCCCCCTCCTCCCCCCTATCCTACTCTTGCTACCCTCCTACCCCCCCCCCCCAACCACTTCACTCTTCGTGGCTTCCAGTTGAATAACCTCAGAATCCCTGGGTCTTTCCTTCTCGTGTCTCTTCCTGTTTTCAGACTTCAATTATTCCTTTTTGCCATTCTTCTTCTCTTATTACTTGATATTTTCTGCAGTCCAACTTGTTATAATTTCATTCCTCCAGGTTATTTACTTACTTATTTACTCAACTTTCAATTATTCCATTTTGCCATCTTCGTCACTGATTACGGTACTTGATATTTTCTGCAGTCCATCTTGTTATAATTTTTTTTCCTCCAGGTCTACTTACTTACTTACTCATTCTCTCATCTTCATGCTTTACTCTTGCAGCCTCTCACCATCAGCCAACTCCATTACAGAAATTTTCCGAGTCGAAGTACAGTACGCCATTTTCTAGTACCCTCGCTCCATCTGCCTCCTCTACTACGATGTTCCTTCAAGTAACTTCGATGTATGTCCTGTCCAGCTTCCCCTTTTCCGTCATTCTCTCTTCTCTCTATATATTGTCTTCCTTCCATCTCTTTCAATTCTCCCTTTTCTTTACCTTATGCACTGGCCACCTTCACTCTCTTCCTTCTCTTCCCTTTCTTTTCCATGTCCTCTTGTCTACCTTCCTTTCTTCTTTCTCTTCCTCCTCTTTTCCATGTCCTCCTGTCTATACCTTCCTTTCTTCTTTCTCTTCCATGTCCTCCTGTCTTCCTTCCTTTCTTCTTTCTCTTCCTCCTCTTTATCATTTCCTCTTCCTTTACACTTTTCCTTCTTCCCCCCCTCCTCCATCCCTCTTTTATTGGGGTCAACGCTCTGGCCTGAAAATAAGAGTTCAGGAAGAGTGAAGAGGAAAAGTGGTTAAGTAATAATTCCGTCTCTGGGGCTTCTGGGGTCTTCGCTTTCGGTTGAGGCCGCAAGAGGAAAAGTGAAGAAGTGAGCCTCGGGAGCCCATAAAATATCTCGAAATGAGGTCTTAGGTTTCTCTTAATCATATATTCTGGGTTCGTAATTTTGTTCCCGGCCGTGAAATATTACAATGCCGCCGTTATGACGCCTGATGTGTGTGTGTGTGTGTGTGTGTGTAGGATGATTTATGTGGCGTGAAAGGACATATGTAGATGGCGGGGCCCGATAAGTGTACGACATTCCTTCCATGAAAGTACACATACGAGGGAAGGAAAACCAAGGGCAAGATTAGTTATATTCAGAAGTTTTAACATGAACATTGTTTATTTTATATTCAGAGGTCAATATAGTTTATGAGAAACAGTCTATGCATGATTGGCCTTCAGTTGTTAAGTGATTATTATTATCATTATTATTATTATTATTATTATTATTTTCATCATATTGTACCAGGTAATTGTACAGAAATGTTCTCTGAAGCTGGGGCAGTAGCATTTGTTATTTACTATAAATTTTGTTCCATCTGTAGAGGCCTGAAGATGCGTTATATATTTTTTTTCCATTAGGCTTGAATGTGATTAGTTTTACATTTATTAACATTAGTAGACTTAGGCATATATTATTTACATATATCAATTATTAGGTTTGAAGGTGAAATATTTACATTTGTAGACTTAAACGTGTTTTATTTATTATTATTTCATTTGAAGGATTGAACGTGTTTTATTTTCCATTAATATTTACTTGCATTTAAAGACTTGAACGTTCCATTGTCTTTGCTACGAGGTTCATTAGTCGTGATGAGTCTTTGGTTGATGGTGGTGTTGTGTTGTGTTGTGTTGGTGGTGTGAGAGTTGTATTGTGTTGTGTTGTGTTGTGTTGGTGGTGGTGATTTGGGGTTGTGGTGTTTTTTTTTTGTGTTGTGTGTGTTGTGTTGGTGGTGTGGGTATTGTGTTGGTGGTGGTGTGTTGCGTTGTGGTGGTTTGGGGTTGTGGTGTGTTGTTTGTGTGTGTTGTATTGTTGGTGGTTAGGGTGTGTTGCGTGTGTGTTGTTGTGCTGTGGTGCGGGTGTTTTGGTGGTAATTATTATGTTGTGATTAAGTATTTTATCTGATGTGTTGTGTTATGGTGTTGTGATATAGGTAGGATGCTCTGGTATGGTGTTGTTGGTGTTGAATGTCCCTGTGTCTGTACTCCGAGGTTCATTAGTATAGTGATGGGTCCCTGATTGGTGTTGTGAGTGTTGTGTTGTGTTGTGTTGTGTTGTGTTGTGGGTGTTATTAGCGTCGTGGTCGGTGATGGGCCTCGGTTTGTATAATAATGGTGCTAATTAATGAGGTCGCCTTCTCTCTCTCTCTCTCTCTCTCTGTGTGTGTGTGTGTGTGTGTGTGTGTGTGTGTGTGTGTGTGTGTGTGTGTGTGTGTGTGTGTATGTGTGTGTGTGTGTGTGTGTGTGTGTGTGTGTGTGTGTGTGTGTGTGTGTGTGTGTGTGTGTGTGTGTGTGTGTGTGTGTGTGTGTGTGTATGTGTGTAAAGTATTGGCAAAAAATATTATACGAAAATTCTTAAATCTGTCTTTAACGCTCTCTGGTCTGTTTTTTAAATGTATGCCTGACTCTAAATCATACTTTAAATGTATACCTATCCAAAACAGCTTTTCCAAAGGGGAATTATACTCTTGGATATATTAGAGCTCCTCGATGCCTATTACGTATGCCAGGAAACAGGATCATATGAGCAAAAATAATGGAAACCTGTTGCTTGGAATAGTTTGAGGGAATTAGTTGCTTCATAT
Organism: Petrolisthes manimaculis; assembly: GCA_034508575.1. NCBI lineage: Eukaryota > Metazoa > Arthropoda > Malacostraca > Decapoda > Porcellanidae > Petrolisthes > Petrolisthes manimaculis. Next base: position 31,923 of record JAWZYT010002238.1, read on the forward strand.
TTATCACATTGCACCACCTTACTCTCCCTTAAATTATCTGATGACTCCTAAGCTGGGTGTAAGTTTTATCTTTCTATGAACTTTTGAAAACAGTATTTTGTCAGGCAATCGTCACGCTGAAGAACTGTCTATCCTATATATTAACAGAAGTAAAGTTCCGTTTTAACGTATAGAGTAAAGATTTGTCTGTAAACATTTATTGATAACAAGGACTGCTGTTTCTTAGACCCGGCATTGCTTTACTTCCATATGAAACCTTACATTATTCATCTCATTTTTTCTTTGCCAACTGTACATTACGGCTTCTCTTCTCCTCCTCCTATCTTACGGTTTTTCTTTTGCTCCTCTCCATAGCGTCCAGCTCCACTTAGAATTCCACTTAACCCACCTTCATAATTATTTACCTATAGTGCTGACCCACCCCCTTTGTCCCACCCCTTACTCTGTCCCATTGCTCTCGTCCCAGCCCCGCCTCTTCACAAAGTGCTGACCCACCCCTTATTCTGCCCCCTTGCACCCGTTACCCCACCCCCCTCCCCTTCACATAGTCTATACGGGATAATTAATGTATCTCGGGGCGTTACGTGTCTATGGGGGGTGAGGAGGAGGAGGAGAAGGAGGATGGAGAAGGAAAATGAAGAGTATGAGAACAGAATGAGGAGCAGAGTCTAGGTAGGTTAGGTTATGGCCAGCTTCGTTTTGTAAGCCTCTACAATTTCGTTCGTTCGTCATCTACACAGCATTCACTATATATGTTATTATTATTACTTTCACCTGTGTTCTAGAGTAACTCTAACCACACATAACTTAAAATAATTATTATCTCATTAAACTACCTCTTGCACGGGGGGCTGCTCGGTCAGACAGGTTGAGGAACTTCAACAACAACAACTATCTCATGCATATCAACTTGATCGTAGAACTACAATACTATCACCTCATATCTGCATACTGTTGGCACATTAAAGTGCTTTGGTTCCACCAAAGCACTGGTTATGTCAGGAAACAGGACTATTTAACAAAAGTAATGGCCTATTGCTTGGAAAAGTTTGGAGGAATCAGTTGCTCCAGAGATACCAACACTGATTAGCCAACCTCCATAAAATAATTTGCAATACCCCGACACATTGCTCAAGTAGGAACCCCACTGTTAAAACAGGAATTAGCATCCACACCTGGCCAAGCATTGCAAAATTTCCGAGGCTTGCCAATACCTGCGCTACCAACTGATTGAAATGGTCTTGAATATAATTAACAAAACAGTACAATTTACACTATTCGGTCTCGCAAAGTTTCGACATTCGTAGTTCTGTCAAAATATTTATCTTGGTCACCGACATCTCACGTCTTATTTATAATATCATTGTGTAAATGTTGTGTCTTCAGATAATATACACTCCTAGTTATATATCTTCCTTCTCCTGATTAACAGTGTTTGTATTCTTTGCCAGGTCAGCTTTACTTTTAGAAATTATCACACATTCGAGTTTGCTGTATATACTTGAGCCTTTTACATGGAATTTCTCACCATTTCAATATTACGTTGGTCGAATATTAATTAAGGGGGCAGTACAGTGTTGATAAATATGGAGCAACTTATTCCTACGTAGTATTCCAAGCAATAACAGGCCACCATTATTTTTGTTCATGTGGTCCTGTTTCCTGACAATACTTTGGAGGAATCGAGGCCCACCAATGTATGTACCTAAAGTGTATGTCCCGCTTAAACTATACTATAATTCTATAATATATAGCTGCCTTGTTGTTAATGCATTCCTTGATCTATTTTAGCGTTAGGGATGCCAGGTGGTCAGTAAATAATTAGAGCTGAAACGAAAACATTATGAGTTGGGAGGCATGAAGACCCCTATTATCTTGTATCATAAATATATCACAGACATCTCTAGGGGATGAAGATGAAGATGAAGAAGGAAGATGAAGAAGAGGAGGGATGGAAGGAGCAGATGAAGAAATATAGATGAAGGAGGAGGAGGTGAGAAGGAAGATGAAGAAGAGGGGGGATGGAAGGAGCAGATGAAGAAATATAGATGAAGGAGGAGGAGGTGAGAAGGAAGAGGAAGAGGAGGGATGGAAGGAGCAGATGAAGAAATATAGATGAAGTAGGAGGAGATGAGAAGGAAGATGAAGAAGAGGGGGGATGAAATGAGCAGATGTAAATTACGTGTATACATGAGTACGGTAGATGAAAAAAATTGAAGAGGGAGGGGGAGAGCTAGGGTAGAGTAGTAGGGGATGAGGGGAAGGGGGTTGGCAGAGGATAAAGGGGGAGGGAAAGATGGGGAGGGGGGTGGCAGAGGGTAGAGTGGTAGGGGGGAGTGGCAGAGGTATAGAGTGGTAGGGGAAGAGTGGACAAGAAGACAAGGGTAGGTGATTATTCTCCATGTCCTTAGGTCACTCTTAGCCTTCATACCCTTGGCCAGTGACTCTCTCTCTCTCTCTCTCTCTCTCTCTCTCTCTCTCTCTCTCTCTCTCTCTCTCTCTCTCTCTCTCCTGATTGATCATTGCCCCCATCTTTCAATCTTCCCTCTCCTCTCTTTCCTTCTGTCCTTCCTGTACCTTATCCCATTCACTCTTATAACCTCTTACTTTCTCTTCTCCTTCACCTCTATCCCTCTTCCTTCTTTTTCCTCATTTCTTTCCTCTGTTTATTTCCAATCCATTTCAACCTCATCTTTCTTCTCATTCCCTTTCTTACATCTTTAATCCCTTTCCTCCACATTTCCCATATCATTCTTATCTCCCCCTTCCGTCCCTTCTCCTCATTGGGCTTATCTCCAAACTTCCTGTTCCTCTCTCTAAACAATGTATACGTGCCTAAAACCTCATGATTCTTGGGAAGCCACCAAAATGTAGGCCAAATAAAACTGCTTAAGGGGCCCTGTGATGTAGTCAGAAAATTGGAGATAAAAGAGTCCTTCAAATATTACAACGAAACACCACCTATAATGGAAGGAGATTGTTTCGTGGCATAGTCAGGAGGAATCAGCAGAAGCCTTTAATTTTCATACACGATCACAGGGTCCTTAACGTCTCTATTGTTAGTAAACCCTCAAATGAAGGAGATCGTCTTTGTGGGTTAATGAAAGGGCTTCTGATTACTCCTACAATTATTGACAAGATACGGGGGCAATGTGTATCCCTCCTATAATCGCCCAAAATATAAATGAGATGACTCCTTTAAGTTCAGTCTGTTCAGGCTTAATGCAGACGAGTGTTAAAACTGTATACATACTTGTTTTTATTCATTATACTTTGTTATATTTAATTGACGTGGACTTTACGGTCATGTATATGTACAGGACAATAAAATTAAGGGCCATATTATTACCATGACTCTTTTAATGACTTTATACGGAGCCATTGTTCTCATATTGTGTACAGTATTTCGTAACTCTTCTTACCTGTCGACATGTACCATAAAATAAGTATGCAAATAGCAATAAATTGGTTCCAGTCTATACATTGTAAAATTCATATAGTGTGTGTGTATGATTTTTTTTTTTTAATAATATTGTTAGTACTGCATGGCTGGTGTCTGGTATACACGGTGGTGCAACAGTTGTCTACAGATTAGTTATTGTTGTTGTTGTTGTTGTTGTTATTGCTATTGTAGTTAATAGATATTGCTGTTGTTGTTGTTGTTGTAGTTGCTTGTTGTACAGGTCACAGTGCCTGGTACGTGGTGACTCCCCCAGCTTCTTTCCACCTCTTCCTTCTTTCCTCCTCCTCCTCTTTCTTTCCTCCTCCTTCTCCTCCTCCTCCTCCTCCTCCTCCTCCTCCTCCTCCTCCTCCTCCTCCTTCTCCTCCTCCTCCTCCTGTCTCTCTCTCTGGTCCAAAATTTTCTTTTCTTTCTCCTCCTAGAGTTCTCTTTCTCCAAGAGAGAGACTAACATGCCTGGTGGAACACTTATAACGCCATGGTGTGTGTGTGTGTAATCTTGGGCGCGTACATGTTTATGTGAGTGTTTGTGTGACTAATTGGTCATATGCGAAAGAGAGAGAGAGAGAGAGAGAGAGAGAGAGAGAGAGAGAGACAGTGTGTATAATAATGTAATATACTTAGTCATAAATATTACAACTCGTCTATTCCTTTGATTCGCCCGCCTCACCTCACCCCTCTTATCTCACCCTCACCATGCAGTCTCTACAACAACAACAACAATAGATGGGCCTTTCACCTCATGCATGTACCGTGCCGCATTAAGGTCTTCTACGGTAAAATAGGAGGCCTTAATTCACCTTTTAACGCATATATTTACCCTTGCCACAGATCCTTACCCTTGTAACACACCCTTACCACACACCCTTACCTTTGTCACACACATTTACCATTATCACACCAATAACCATGTCACACACCCTTACCCTTTTCACACACTCATACTTTTATCACACCTTTACCCTTGCCTTCCTTTACCTCCCATGCTAAACAAACCCCATAGCTTCCCCTGACCTTTATAGAGAGAACTGCAGTATCTATTTATCTCTTATTCGCTTCCCATTTTACCTGCCTCTCTGCATGGCTATACATATTTCCTGTGTTAATATCAGTACATTCGTGGCTACATCTTTAAATCAAGGGGTTAGTGGGGAAGGCAAAATGGATTAATGTGAATATGATGATGGTGATAGAATATAATATAATTTTTATATAAATATTTGGTGCTGCTCACCTCCTGCTCCCTTTCTGTTATACCTCCCCCATCTTCTATCCCTCTCTTCAGTCTCTATCCCTTCATTCCCGCTGTCTATCTGTCTCTTTGCTACCTACCTACCTAACTAATCCTCACACCTACCTATCCTATACCTATACAAACTACTACCTGCCCCCATCTCTTCATGATTCACCCACTCTTGGCTATCTGTCTGTCTATACCTTCCTACCTGTCCACAATAAGACCAATCTACCTGTCTACCTACCCCTTTCTTACCTTACCTTCCACTATACCTCCCTATTTACTCACTACCTACCTACCTTAACTCTTATCCACCGCCCATCTCCTGTCTACTTACCTACCTTTTATCTACCTACCAAACCCCCTCCCCATCTCTCTTCATCTATCTACATACTACCTACGTACTGCACCTACCTCTTATCTACCTACCTACCTCTTATCTACCTACCTACCCCTCTCTTCATTTCCCTACTTACCTCTTATCTACCTACTTGCCCCTCTCCCTGGCCCCCCTCCCCCTCTCTTATCTGCTTACGTATCAACCTCTTATCTACCTACCTATCCCTCTTTTCATTTCCTTACCTACCTCTTATCTACCTACTTTCCCCTCTCTTCATTTCCCTATACCTACCTCTTATCTACCTACCTACCTCTCTTTTCATTTCCCTACTTACCTCTTATCTACCTACTTGCCCCTCTCTTCATTTCCTTACCTACCTCTTATATACCTATCAGTCTCTCTCCTACCCTTACCCCTACCCCCCCCCCTTTCTTCATGTGCTTGGCTGCCCCCTCCTGCCTGATGTGTGGTTAGATATCTAGTATTTGTTGCCCCGGGTAAATGTCCCACAGAGGCCGTACCCCAGGGCATCCAGCCAGTACCCACACACACACCCGAGGTCCTTCCTTACCAACCGGCGACGTCTCCAGCACTACCCTTACCCTCCCTCCCTCCCTAAACCAGTCCCTGTGTCTCTCCCTCCCTCACTGCATCCGTCCCCCCCCCCCTCCTCCTCTCTCTTTGTGTATGAATGTATACATATATAAATCTATGTGTCTGTTTACCTATCTATATATCTATCTTTCTATATACTTTCTCCCTCCTAGCCCCATCCCTATAGCCTGTCCTCTGTCCCTTCCATTCTTCTTTCCTATTCTATAACCTCCACCTTGACCCCATCCCCAATCCCTCTCTACCTTCTTCATAACCCTCTTATCATTAACATCCTCTTGTATGTCGTATATATATTGTATTTTTTATTATAATATATACCGAGAAAATTACAGGGTGAATTCTCGACATGAAATTGAACATATTTCCTGTATGAATTTTTCCCTAAACCCTATATAGTTAAGGAGGAATAAAATATTGCAGTTAAATAGCTTACACAGTCAGATCTATTGCCGATAGACAGAACACTTCAAACCTGGAAGCCTTGGGAGTACAGTAGTCCAATGCCTAGTAGGGATCAATTCGAATCCCATAATTGTGATATTGTTAAGTGTTCGGACGTTTGGCTAAGGAGTTGACTACATCACAGCTTCTGTTTTATCTTTTCGTAGCATCGAGTTGAGTTGAGAATAACAAGAAATTACTATTTGTTGAATTTTATATTTATTTTTCAATGGCAGTTATTAACAACATCAAATTCTTGTTCCAAGTTACAGTATGTACAATTCATAGATTTCAGTGCTTTCTGTTAGAAGCTTAACAAATCTTGTCATTTTTAAGTGCGTTTTTGTTATTTACATTATTTCTTACAATCTGTCCAAGCAGTTTTGAACCATCCTGGAGAGAGAGAGAGAGAGAGAGAGAGAGAGAGAGAGAGAGAGAGAGAGAGAGAGAGAGAGAGAGAGAGAGAATTATAATGAAGACGAGAAAAATTGTAAGTAGGAGGCAGGGTGGGATAGACACGAATAGCTGGCAGGCAGTCATCTGTGTCTAGGTTTTGGAAGTCGTGTGATTACGCAAATGATCTCACACCTCTCGCCTGTTATTGGAACCCACCCGCCGCTGTTTGAGAGTCGCCGTAGGAGGTTGAGGTGTGAATGTGATGAGATGTGACGTGAGGATGCCGAGAAGAGAGATGAAGAGCAAGGATGGAAATTTATGTAATGATGCTAAGAAAAAATAAGAGCGAATTGACTGATTTATATATAGTATGATGAGGAGACAACATGATGCTAAGAAGAGAACTAAATAAAGATATTGAGAAGTTGAGGAAGAGAAAATGTGTAATGACAAGAAAGAGTGGTACAGGCATTGAGGGAAGAAATTAATATAGGGTAAGATGTGCGTTGGACAAGTGTTGGGAGCTAGAGTAAATAGTGAGAGGCGAGGAACCTTGAAAGAGAACATACACACACACACACACACACACACACACATTTACAGGGATATTTGTAAAATATTACTTAGCTAGTCTTCAGATAATCTTATTTTATTCTGTAAAATACCCGAAATAGGTAGTTAGTAATTTGCATCTTGTGCCCAGGCAGAAAATTACCCTAATAAACTTACAAACGCAAGCTGCCAAATATCATGCACCCAAGCTCATCTACTAATGAATTATAATTAACTATATAGTACTGTAATAATGTTTGGATTGTGTGAAGGAAACAAATGCGTTAACTACTTGCCGTTACGCTACGCCATAGCCTACTCATAACTCCGTGATGGAAGAGCACTTGACCCCCTCCCTTAGCCTTTCCCCTTCCTCTAGCTACGCCTCTGGGGTTCCCGTGTTAGTAGAGGTGGTAGCTAGGAGGTTACATGACCACCTGTCAACCACCGTACACACCCAAGGGCCCTACAAACACTTCTCCATCACACTTACTGAGGTCTGCCTTCCATCTCTCCCCCTTGGCATAATGTGAGATACTTGCATCCAAATGAGATAGATCAGTATCTGGATACGTTTACTCGGGTTCATGTTACCCTGCGTTAATAAATACTTCGGCAATGTGAATGTATTGATTAATGTAATGTTTGCAAGCGCCAAGGGTAATGAAGATACGCATCAACTATGGCTAAGATGCATCCAATATTGTACGTGGAGCTCATGGAGGTATAATCTAAGATTATACCTCCATAGTGGAGCTAAACATCTCGGTAATTACATCACATTCGTATTTGCTGCACAGTAAAAAAATACAAGCAGTGTGGAAAATTGATGATAGTAGCCTACAATCATTATAAAAACTGCCACAGCCACATAAGGACACACATATATTTTCTACTTCTTTCCATGTTCATGCTCAAGACGTTTCCTTATCTACATTTCAGATCTTGAGAGTGAGTGTTTTCCTGCCATCCCAATCTCCGAGGCTGAAGGTGTCAACTCCACCGTCTCCACACTGGCCAACACCAACACCAGCCTCAGCACCACTACTACAACCAATTTTACTACCCCCACCACCACAACAACTACAAAGCCCACTACCACAACCTTCATAGTCAGAGAGCCCAGTGATGTGGCAACCCTCACCACCACATCCCCATCCACAGCTACCACAACTACCAACATATTTCGAAAGAGTATGAGCCCTCCACCAATGTCACCAATTCTATCACATCCAGGCTCACCAGATGATGATGACAGTTGTGATGTCAGCAGCAGCCTGTCTCCAGGGACACTCCTTACTGTCCCATCTCTCAAGGTAAGCAAAAGCAAGGATGAGTGATTACGAGGTTGTTCCTATATAAACTCTTAGGACAGCTTCCATAAAGGTGTCGTAACTCGTGCCGGGTGTAAATTATTACGTCTCGCTACTACAACATTAATTTATACCTCTATCCTAGGTCCCTTAATCCACAACGTTAATTTACGTCTGAATATGGAGTGCTGTGACATCTAGGTATGGGGTAGTGTGACGTCATGAAGTCGGTCAGCCAATCACATTATGCTTTCCAAATGCATCGACAAATTACAAGGCAGAATTTGACTCTTGTCAATAAAAATCGAAACTGATAAATAACTTGCATCATAGTATTACAATCATGATTATTCTTATGAATAATGTTAACGACAGTTAAGACATGCAGATTCCAGTTTAAAAATAAAATTTCATAAGATACACTAGCAGGACGTGCAATATTTAACTTGTTGATGATAATCTACAAATTATTTGTTCCCTTTCAGCTGAGAGTTGGTATTTCTTTCCAAAGCCCCTTAATAAAGATAAAAATGGGACAATTGTTTCACAATCACATTTAATAATATTGTTTGTTTTGGTTATAGGACCAGTGACCAAATGTAGGTATACAAATGCAAACAAATCAACGTTTCTGTACTTACCATTACCAAGAGTTGAGGAATTTTGTACTTCGAACCTTATCAGTTCATAATCACTAACAGAAATAAGATATCAACACTATTTCCAAAATCTTTCTCTCTTATTAATTGCACGATGACACACGTATGATATACGTGTAATACGGTAATACGGTAAATAAGAAGCAGCAGGACCGCGAAGTCCGCGAACACTTGTAAACATTATGGTCATCGTCAAACTACTCTTTTCCCGCCTAATTATTTTTAACAGGGTAATAACGGGCTTAAAATCTTACACAATATACTTTTATATCTGTAGAAATAACCAAATTAAAGCCTTTTTTTATTATTATTGATTTTTTTAATTAAAAGAAAAGCGTATAATTAATAACCCGGAACTAATTTAATTTTAAGCTGTACGTCAGTCGTCAGGGTCAACGGATTTAGACCACCTTTGGAGCCTGGCAGGTGTTAGAGTAACTGTACGTCTTTATTTGCTCTTGTAACATCTTCAGTGAGGCGTAAATTGCTTTTGTGGATACCAGCAGCAGTGTAAATCGGAAGGAGGAGTATCTATGACCTGAGTTACGCCGGTGTAAGTGTATTTTTTGGTTCTTTCCCTGTAAACTCGTAACACAAGTAATTTGAGGCAAATACTGTACAAGACATGGTATTCTATTATACCACACGCAACCCATATTGCCCTAAAGAATACTGTTTCCATTAAATACTGCTGTTGCATTTCGTATCACTAAATAGAAGTAACCACTGAATGTTAGCAATGTGTGTGTTTGTAGGCCTATGCATGAGACAAAGCTCTGAAAGTATGTAAAATTACTGTAGTATCTCATATCACTATATCACTATATAGAAGTAACCAACTAATATTAACAATATGTGTGTGTGTAACAAAGCTCTGAAAGTATATACCGTACATTCAAATCCAATTAAACTCTGTATCAACAATCACTGAGTTTTCAATAGATATCAAACGAAATCTTCATTGGCAGAGTTTTACTTGGGCACCAGTTAAATACTCGAGAGTCATCCACAGGACAGATAGTCACTAATAAGCTTACTATATAATCACCAAAAACGTATTGGATAACAAGTTAACAACCTTCACACCACACATATCAGAAGGAGCTGGATGGAGCCATTGTGGATGCCTGTCTCGGATGCAACACAGCATTTGATTGATTGATTGATGTATATTAGGCGCCGCAACATCGAGGTCCTATAGCGCCAGAAAAAGGTGATAGAGAGGTGTGACAGCAAGCAGGAATGAAATGAATAAAAAGAGGGACAGTTGAAGAACTGAAAGCTAGTGGCTGGGGCCGAAGGGGCGCCAAAACCCTATAAGTATTGCCCACATTACTACAGGCAATACCCCCCTACGGGGCAAATGCAACACAGCACCCCGTTCAATTAAATACATTATGGAAGACTATAATATACACAACCACTCGCCAACAACACAACATACACTTTCTGAGGGCACTGTGGGAAAGTCTGACACAGCCCATGGCCTTCCTCAGGAGCACGGGGCTGCTCGGCCAAACAGCTTGAGGAACTTCAACAACAACAACATGGCAGGGGTTTCTATTTTTTTCTATGGGGTCTGTTTCTTGGCATACTTTGAAGGAAGCATAGACCTTCCATTTACCATTAAGAGAATATCATCCCCTTAAGTATTGCCCATGTCATTGCAGGCAATACCTCCCTACAGGGGCACCAAAAATATACTGTAGATAATGATCATGTTACATTAGTGTGTCCATTTACTCTGCATTTCAGGGCCTTTTTGTTCATACAGTAATACAGTATCAGAAAAAACAGTACATATGATTTTCCTGCCTGTTCCGTAATTGTCTTAATTTCCCACTACAGTATTACTGTACTTTTTACTCTTTTTCAATCCCAATCCTTTCCATTATTCATCCTTCACCATTTTACTTTCAAAAACACTTGAGTCAGTTCAGGTATGAGCAGGTGTGCAGCCTATCCAACACACTTGTAGTTGGATGAAATTATGGGTACCAGTACACATGTTAGTGTGTGTATGTGTGGTGCCTTCAAGCCTTAAAATAGCTCTTTGCAAAGTAAAGGGTACAGAAAATTGCTACAACTATATTTATATACATACTGGAGGCATCCATGAGATGGTAAGAGAGAGGGTTAAAACTCAATACCGTAGATAAATTATAAATAAGAATGAATACTTGTGATAATCATCCACAGGTGTACATTAATGTATGTACGTATACTAATTATAATGATCTCTCCTGACTAATACTTCCTCACCTACCTGCATGGTTAGTTTCATTTTGCAACAGTTAGCATTGTGAGCTCCTGGCAGTGAGTGAAAGGAATGGAAAATTCAACTCAAACAAGTACTGTACAGTAACTGTTAAAAACTTTTCTAAAAATGTTTAGTCAATTAAATTGTAAAATAAACCTCTGTTACTCAGTGATTTACATGTACAGTACTGTGGTTTCTGTTGTCATGTTTGGCCTACCGGTATTTCATATTTTTCCCTTTATGATCTCTTAGTTGAGTCTGATTCAATGATCGCCTTGCAGTCTAATAGTTTTTGAGAAAGGGATGATCTGAAAGTTATGTTGCCTCGATTTTCCAGATCAGATAAGATAATGTACTGTAATTGGGTGTATGCATCTTAAAGTGTTAGTTTAAAAGTAAAACCTACAGTAGCAGACGAATATACTGTATAGTTATTGTATAGTTCTGTTATTGTAGTGACTCATTTAGCTACATTAACCTAAAAATATGTACCACGGTATACCTTGAGAATACTTTACAACTTGGAATTTTCCTTTACATTACAGACTAGTATGGGCTTAGTGAGACCTAGTGCAGTGGTGGTGACTCAGAGAAGTGGATCTGGTGTGGTTCACTCCACATCATCCAGATTGGGTCTCTCCTCCCTCTCTCTTAGGCTTCCATCCACCTCCTCTACATCCTCAACCTCGTCAGTCAGCTGCTCCATTGCTTCACCAGATGCTGGTATGTGTTTATTTTCTCTAGTGTGAAATATTTTACATAATCTACTCTTGTATCACTTTTTTCCAGCAATATATATGTACCAACTTTCATAAACTTTGATAGATATTTTAAAGAATTAAAATTAGTTACACAATTATTTTTGGAGGAATATTATCTCATTTTGTCTATGTTACAAACTTAAAGGCAGTTTTCAGTTTTCAGAAGCAATTTAATTCATTTTTATTTGTATATATTTGTACTTTCTCAGTGAATCACACTTCCTGTGAGATGTCACTATGTGTGAGCTGTCATTTATTCAAAATCTACTGATCACCTACAGTAGCTAAGGAAGATTTAAGGTTGTATTCTCAATAACAGTGCCCAGCTGATTGCTCTTCTCCTTATTCTCTGTACAGGTTTCTATTTACCACCAACACCTCCTTCATGCTCCAGTAGTGATAGTGAGTGTGGGAGTCAGTCACCTACACGCACTCCACCCCTATATGAAACTCTCACTCCACAATTCTGTAACCCACGAAAGTCAGCTACGCGGGTCATGGTCTCCACGCGTAACCCAATCAACACTCCACTAATCTCATCCCAACCGGTATGATCCTTGAACCAATATGTTATGGCTCTGTGTTGTTGCCCATTTCACTGCCATAGGAATATAGTATGCTGTCACATAAACTATACAATCAATAATTGGGCTGATTCTTTGAGAGAGCATCATGTAATGAGTGACTGAATTCAGTTAGTGATGAATTTATATTACTGTATTCAGGTTGGAATTAAGAGCCACTGAGTCTAAAGGGGGAAAAATATGTGTGCTGTTATGCATCATGGTTTATGGCAAATGTTCTCAAAGATGGGTTCATGATTCCCAAGATTATTTTAGTCTTATATCATGGAAGTAAAAAGATGTAATGCAAGATTTAGACTAAATAATGCTTTATTGTTGCAGAAGGGTGCGACTGGGGCAATCAACCTAACTGAGGAAGAGAAGAGAACACTGCTTTCAGAGGGTTACAATATTCCCACCCGTCTCCCTCTTACTAAGTCAGAGGAAAAGTCACTCAAGAAAATCAGAAGAAAGATAAAAAATAAGGTGAGTTGTCACAAGGAAAAAATAGTTACCATATTTTAATTTTTTTAAGTATAGTATTGGAATAAAATGGAATCACATGGAAATACATTTTGTATTTAGTTATCTGTAATTACTCCTTTGACAGATCTCTGCACAAGAGTCACGAAGGAAAAAAAAGGATTATATGGATGCACTTGAGAGAAAAGTGGAAAAACTTAGTACAGAAAATATGGATTACAAGCGAAGGATTGAGGTACTACAGACATCAAACTCCCAACTGGTGGTAGAATTGCAGAGACTTCAAACACTCGTAGAGGCAGACGAAAAGAATCGTTTCCGGTCATCACCCATCGCAGCACTCCTCTCATAGACGAGGTGAATTATTAAGTCCGAAATTTTTATTATGATAACAGAAATATTTCCCTTAATGAAGCTTAAAAGCTCTATAGCAGATTTGAGAGCCATAATGAAGTATTTATAAAAAATACAGAATGTTACTCTCAAAATGTCTCTCAGACCCCATTTTCTGCCTTGCTTTCACTCTCTATTCTTCCATTTTATTTGTATGCAAACAGTCTTTGTTTCTCATCTTTCTTTTATTACCTCTTTGCAAAACAGTTTCATATTTTCATACTACATTAGAGCCCCCAACCCCTTGAAGAAAGGAAAATGACCTGGGTATTGATGATGATGATGGCTAAATTTTTTGCTGATTTTCCTGCCAAGTCCTCATCTACTGTAATTGTTTATTAACTTCCTCAAGATATGCACATGATGTGGTAATTTAGAGTCTAAATGTATTGGTAGGGAAAATATTAAAAAATTTAACATTTGTTTATTCCATATAATAATATAATGGTTTGATATTTCAGGGGGCATTCAAGATACCGGTAGCTTCAAAGTTCATCCATTCTATTGAATGTGGATTGTCTCTCACAACCCACACATCAGGAATTACCTTGATGTATCTATCGTTCCCTGTGCCTTATTGACTCCCAATGAAGTGGCATTACATCTTTAGTATTAAAAATATTACCTGAGTAGGACCATAAGGATGGGATAGTCTTAAAACATTCCTTGAGACTGATGTGGGAAATGGGATACTGAAACTTGTCCAGGCACCCACCCACCACTTGTGTAAATATAGATACTGTAGGTAAAATGTATTAAGATAACTAGACATGATTTACATCATAGTGTAAGGTTGTTGAAAAGGTTTTAAGAGTTTAACTGTTAACTCGCTTGAGTGTGTTATACAGAAATATTGTATTTAAAATATTCCATAATGATGATTACAAAGTACTGTATGTTACAATACATTGTATGATGAACTCTTTTCCTTGTTTTTTAAGTACAGGCTTCTGATGGAATACATTCTTTGCATAGTTGGTAAACATTTGTTTTGAATTGGAAAAATTAGAGAGCATTAGTAAAATTGTTTTTCTACTGGATAATGTACTTAAAATAATTCAGTAGTTTATTGTAGGGCATTAACACAGTTAAGAATAACAATGCAAGGCCATTATAGAAGTACTATATCAGTAAAAAAAATTGACTGTAATATCTCACTTTGTAGGCAGAGCTGAACCTACCGACCATTCTTGTTTTATGCATATGGAGCTATTAAAAGAAACTGCTCCACTAATATTTATCCTGTGTTGTCTTAGAAATCAGTCAATGAAGAGTGATTCTGTACTGTACTCACATCAGTACAGTGAAGTTTCATATTATACTTACATCATTACAATTACATGGCATTGATAAGGGTTCATTTTATAGTACTGTATTATAAATTACCCAGCACTAAGACTGGTTCAAAAAGACACCATTTTTCCCCACACATTCACCTTGTTTTCCAGGAACAAATTATAAAAGTTTTTTTTTTTTTCTGTAGCTATTACTGTTACTGGTATTTGATTCATGGACTTGCATTGTTTTAATTATTTTTTTGTCTTTTATTTAGATCTTGCATAATAACAAAAGACTTTCCAGTTGCATTCACAAATACTGTACAGTATAATTTTTGGGGGGAGCTGCAATTTTATGCTAAAATTAATGATATGCCTCAGGGATGGAATTGCTTAGTAGTTTTAAAAATTTATGAAGTTCATCAATAGTAAAACATTGAGGGCCATGGTTGTTTCAACTAGGTAAACATCCATCTAATTAACAGTTACAGTATACATTACTACTCTAATACACTGGTCTATTGTAGGTATACTGTACAGTATAATCATGACCTGGGAATTATTTACCATAATTTCCTCTTGTGATTCATTTTACAGTATGATACATACTGGTACTTAAGAAAGCATTTACAATGATAGATAATATAGGGTGTGGTTCCCAGTGCTCATGAAAATTGTAGTTCCAAGGGAATGCAATAAATGCCTGATGTTTTTCAGACATACTGTAGTATGAAAAGGGTAGAGATATTGAATGACAACTATTGTGGTGAAACAGCAGACAAAGCTTTTGAAAAATACTTGAATTCCAACAGGTTCATTAAAACAAGTTTCAGGTACAATATAATGATTGTCATGTTCTGTAATCAGAAATTCAATTCAAGTTCATCATCTCCGAATTAAAATTTGTGCTAGTCAGAAGTGGAGGGAAAGTATGTAACAAAGTAGGATAATGGACTAAGCAAGTTCCAAGTTGGTGCCTCATAACCTTAATTAAAAGATACTGTGATCATGAAACACTGCAACAAAAGTATAATATAGACTCACATTGCTTTCTCTAGTGAATTTTTGTGTTCTTATACTGTAGTCTATATGCCTGATCATCATTATTTTATACTGGTGCTCTCATAGGATCAGATTAAAAGGGGGTTAGGGTTTTATTATATAGTAGCAAACTGAAGGATACTGATTTCTCCAAACTGTTCTACACAATTATAAAGAGTGAATCTGTTTCATGGTACAATTTGGTGGAATCATTAACCTACAACTTGCCAAACTAAATCATAGCCTCGTATCTAAATCCATACTTAGATGAGATGAAGGCCTACATATTTACTGTAATCCAATGTAAACATCAGAAGCTAAAGTAGCTCCCGGGTGTGGTTGGGTGATTTCTGCACAAATATTGTTGTTGTTGTTTTTGTTATAATGCAATTTATTGATATAACAAACAGGCTGCCTTGTTATATTTTTTATTCTCTTTAGTCATAAGGACCCATTTGATGAGTGAGAAGAAATCATCCTTATGGCGGAGCTCCAACTTGCCTTAGAGATACTGTAATGCCATTTATTTTTGTAAGATAGAATTGAATAATAAAATACAGTGTACTGTATACTGTACTTTATTTTTTGCATATGGGATACACTATATATTAAAGATACTGTGATGGTAATGCTTCATCCATAATGTAGACATTGAGAGCCAGTTAAACATCACAACACAAGGTGTTGATTGGCATTAAACTAAAATACTGTATTAAACTTCTTTGTTACAGTATTTATGAGGGGTATCAGGGGTAGTCATGGCAACAGTACATTACTGTTTTTAACTCCTCTATAGGATGATTTTGCATGACAAGATGTAATGATAATCCTGGTTTTCATTAACTTAGCCCTTATAACTTGTAAAGCCATGTTCGTGACTTTGATTTACTTTGTTAGCTAATATTTTGGTCATTGTACATAATAATTGGTAACTAGCAAAAGTGTACAGTACTCATGAATCAAACTCATTTACCGAAGCTGCAAAAAGTCCTGAATATATTTTGTATGTATATGGGTTAGATCTATTATGGCTGTGTTTGCAGGATGCCTTTGAACATTATCATCTTGTTTGCATGAGTGACATACGTTAGTTTATCATAGGGACAGACAGAAAGTGCAGTGCCCTCCAGGGATCTCATTAACCCAAATGGAGACATGCATTTCACTGATGCTAGTGCTGCTTTGTTAGTCATGTATAAATGTACAAAGTACTGTATTATATTATAAGTTTGAAACATTTATTCAGATGTGTTTTTTAATGCAAGCTAATGAATTGTTTGGAAATGTGGACCAATTTGTACATAACATCCAGCTAGGGAATGCCTTAACATGTGAGGATGCTGTACTTCATAATGATAATCCTGTATATTAAGCCACCAGGTTTTCCCCACAACTTCTATTTTTTTACTGTTTGTCCAAGCAAACCATGTACATGTACTTAAAAATATATTCAACAAGATTTTAAGATATGAATCATAAGCATGAACGATGTATCCAGCATACTGAAAAGGAAACTATATTAAAGTGCAGTACAGTATTATGATTAAACATAAGACATTCCTTAGTGAACGCTGAGACTTCAACTCTAAGAAGTAATAAGACATTATTTTTATGTAGGAGAATTACACAGTATGGAGATCATTATGAAGTACATGTACTGTACTGTATCTTGTTTTCTCCAGATTTTTTTATCAGTAATTTTAGTACAGTTTTTCTATTATATTTTAGAGGCAGTTTATTTTTTCATTTTTCCGTCCTGCTGCAAAAGGCGCAATTTGTGTCTCAGCCATGCAAGTACAACAAAATGATATGATATGTTTGTAACTTTCCCTGGCCAAAGTTCAATGTGTGTGTGTTGTGGCCAAAACCTGGGTGAGCAGACACTGGTGAATGAGCAGAGAGCTTATTTACAACAAAAGCTGTGATTTAAATACTGTACTGTATACAAAAATCTGCAAGTAGCTGCTCCCTGCTCATTACCTTGTCTTGCTCCGATTCTCACCAGTGTGACAAAATACACACAACAGATTGATCACTCTTTGTTTTTGTAGCCTTATTCTTACATGTAAACCTGTACACTTCTTAAAAACACAAAACAGAGCAATACGAAGATTGTTTGGCAGGCTCATGTCCCTGGGGTCTGACCTTCCTGCCCTAATATCTTCCAGTAGCAGGTGTTTCACTGCCCAGATGGAAAAGGCACTGAAATTAAAACCTTAGAGTTAGGACAAAGGATAAAGTTATTTTCCTTTCACACAGTATCTGGTAAAAAACAGTAGTAGCTCCTTGTTATTCTATTCCATTGTACTACCCATTCCAACAATACCCAGACATCCTTACCTGATATAGTGGTACTGTACAGTGCTCTTCCCGCACCACTATAGGCCAATTTTGATCCTCCCAGCTGCATGTAAACAGCGTGGATTGGGGTAGTACTGTCCTGTAACCTCATTTGCCTAAATGTATGCTCTAGCTTGATGATTTATTTCTGCCATTTTCTAGCCCCATATCTCTACTTTCTTCTTGCTTCATTCCAGTTCCGACACATTTCAAAACTTGTATGGACATGGTACTTAGCCAGGTTTTAGACTGTTTCTCCCGTGGGACATTAATCTTTGCTTTTACAATGTCAGATTTTGACTTTGTTGATGATGCTGTGATCCTCTCTGAGACACTGGAAGTTCTTGTTACTGATCTCGAAGTCCTACACAAGGAGACAAAGTGTTTGGTTCTGTCAATGTCCTGGACCAAGGCAAAGGTCAATGTCCAGGATTTTTGGAACTTGTTGGGTGATAATATATTGTACACCCTGTGTATACTTATGGTGAGAACAGTAAGGCCTTACACAGCTTCACTTATATTGGCAGGGGAGTCCAGAGCTGCAGTGATTATGATGGGGAACTAATTCGACGCTTTTGTCTGGCCTATGGTGTTGTGGACTCAACCACAGGAGTACCTGGCATTGTCAGTATTTTTTATAGATTAGGGTCTACAGGGTGTTAGTGCTCCTGGTCTTACTGTGTGGTTGAAAGATTTGGAAGCCTAATGGTACCATGAGGGCTCGTCTTGACTCCTTTAGTATAAAATGTCAGTGCAGAATCATTAGATATACTTGAAGATACTGTATATACTTAGTGCCCAACCCAAGATTACTCCGTAAAACTGATTCAAGACCTTCTCTATTACCAGCCTCTCCAAGAATACCAGCTTCGGACATATGGGCTTGTCATTTGTTTCCCTGTGGCTGACCGTGGGTGGAGGCGGCCAAGAAGGAGGTTGCACAATTCGTGGCTGAAGCAAGTTGACAATTCGTACTGGAAAGCAATGGGGTTGGGATCCCAAGAGATGGTGCCAAATGCTGGGCGGGCTAAGTGCCTAGTGGCAACACGAACCTACTCACTTATAAGACTTAATGTATTCAAAACATTTATGTACTGTGCAGTATTACCTATATCTTTACCCAAAATTTACTTGTCACTGCCCCCCAGAAAGGAATGATCCAAAAATAGGCCAAATTATATCACATGGTAGTTCTTCAAAGATATATTTCAAATGTTTTTTCAAAAGAAAATTACATTAATTTGATTAGGAAGCATTAAAAGCATCATTGCAGCTGATATCAGCATAGAGAAATGCAATGTTACTAAGTATGATACAATGAGAGTTGTTATAAATTATCTCACTAGGTAATTAACACAATTTTGTATCACCAGTACAGTACTGAAATACCCAATCTAATCAGTTTTTGTTTCATCATACTGCAGAAACAAGCATACAATCTATACTGTTCACTTAATAAAGTAACAATATATGCGATGCATATTCAAGCATAATGTTAACTCAATGATTCTTATGAGTTTGATGCAACAGCTAATGCAGGCTGGAAAAATATAATTAATTTGTTGAATGTATGGCTTAAACAAAAGAGACTATTGCGTGATGAACTAATAATGAGTTCAACTACAGTACTTGTTAACATCCAAACTGGTGGTGCATAGATCAGATGTTTGTTTAATCAAAATCATTATACCTCATAGAACTTCCTTGAAGTACCCAATGTAATGATGCATTCAGTGGGACTGATGGATGGATGCAAATATAGTAATGCAATATTGTACTGTACTGTATTGTCAAACTTCCATTGAATTTTATTTCAAAAGTCATAAATGCTTATAGATGTAATGCCAAAATGTCAAAATCAGTTACAGGATATGAGGAACTGTCCAACACTATTAAGTCCACAAAATCAGTTAATGATGTACGACAAGAGTAAATTTAATATCATATGGATCTATCGTACCTGTACTATACTGTTGTAGGCAGCTGTCTTAGTTCTGTCCTCAATTATGGAAGTACTTTTGCAAGATATACTATACAGGAATTTGTATATACAGTACTGTATAGTTTTAATTGTGTGATAACAGTATGTTAAAAATATTTATGACAACTCATTCCTGTACAATACTGTACTGTTTATGCTTGCATAATGTCATGATATCAATAAAAAAAGGTTAGGTGTAGAATATACACTGTAATGGCACTCTGCAGTGATGCTCATATCAGTTGCATTGGAATGTGGCAGGTTATAGTAACCCATTATCCCAGGATACAAGGCCACTGCATTATCCAGGTTACCAAAGTTACCTTTCCAGGTATCATCATGTAGGAACTCATTTTACTGACCATCCTTGTAAAGGTGGACGGAGAGCCAAGTCAACTCACGCCAACTACCCTTGCCTGGATATGATCAAGATGGAAATGGCATTCTATGGTTATAGGCATCTGTGTTTCCTGAAGTCATGTACTGTATATTGTCATACCACCATTAGTTTTATGCAATAACAATACTGTAATACTATTCTATGGTGTGGAGTATGCTATACTATATACGGTACTGTATCATGATGAAGTTAACTACAGCAGTACATCTTTCATATAAAAATTTTTGTACAGCAAGAAAGGTTTTGCCTACTTCAAAAATGACAGCCAATGGGAGACCAATTTTGAGTGATAAATGATATGCTGTAGGCCTATATGTAAAAAGATTAATAATTTTAGACAAATACAGAATTGATACTGTTATTTCATAACTTTGACTTTATCACTGAGAAACATAATGGTGAGTATAAGAATGCTTAACTGCAACTCTCTCAGTGGTTTCAGTTGGATACGTGTTTGCATGTTGTTTTCTGAGAAACTACGAGATGCATGATTTAATCCTTCAGTGTGGTAATATCCTTTGATAATTTTATTGAGTCAGATTTCCTCTGAATATTGCCAACCAAATTTACTCTGAAAACTTTCCTGATCCAAGTCAACACCTCAAGTATGTTGATGTATTTAATAAAAAATAATCTTATTCTGGCCAGTGCCATGTATAGTTATTCATACTTTGAAAATCTCACAGCCTCAACCATAAAATATGAAGGTTATGTATGACCTTAGGTTTTACAGGTTTTGTTGTAATCACACTCATTATCATAAGAGAAAGCAATAACGAATTTCCTTGCCAAAGTTTTTATACGAGTAGGCCTCCTATCAATGGATCAGAAGCAAGACATACTGAACTGAATACCAGTAACAAAGAATCGGTGTGAAACATAACTGAAATGAAGGTAAGAGATATTTCTTAATTGGGAGTTCTATTGTCTGACATTAACCAGAATTCAATATGAGACCATAAATAGATATCACTGTACTGAAGGGATTATAGTATTACTACAGTATGGTATCCCTATCTACAGTATATTGAATATTCCATTCTGAAATACAGCATATTATTATATCTGTAATATCAGACTAGTTGGAAAATACTTGTCAAACACTTCTCCCAGGCAGAGATTATATAAAGCTTGGTTTCTATTTCTCATCACTCATCCCCCTGCCAGTCAAGTCTTGATGCCCTGCAATATATAAAAAAAAAAACAGTACATTATACTGTAATTATCTCAGTGCAGTATCAGGATAATTAAGAATCAAGTTTTATTCCCTATTTGGATTATAGTTTAGTTCTACTTCTCAAAATGAAATGTATTTATAGCATCTAAAAAAATCTTAAGCAATCAATGGACTTGTTTAGCAGAGTGATAATATATTACCAAAATTTCATTCTACTGGAAGCTCATTTCATAAAGAGTAGCTACTAATTCACCATTGCAGTAACAGCGTCATGCATGTCTACCCACAGTGCTCTGCTCCAAGGCAAAGACCAGGGCAGAAGAGTTTCCAGTTGTCACTGTGTGACTGTGGGGTGGTCTCACATTTACTCTGTTTCTTATTGATTGTTATCATCTTCTGGCAGGAGTCCCCCTGGCTGAATCCAGATATAACCCAGAGCAGACATAGTGCAGTAGGCATGGTAGTAGCGGCCAGGGCTACGGCAATAATACCAATGTGGACAACGACATCGGAATTCTGACTGAAATTCCATCTTGCATGCCTCACCAGTCCAGCATGTCCTCTGACATGAAATGAAAGCAATTTGTTAAAGATATAGTTTTCAAAGTGTTTTGAGATATTAAGTACTGGTATACAGTATTACCATAATCATGGTAATGAAGGCATTCTGTATAACATACTATAGGAATGCATACTGTATAAAGCATAATCATTTGAAAGTTGAATAAGCAAAGAACCTGACAATTACTGTATACATGTAGTGTGTTCTGGAAGGAATTAAATTGGCTACCACTACCATTACATTCAATGGTTTATAAATACAACATAGATACAATAAATAGATTAAAAGATTATATGTTAATATCACCTCATTATCAAACTCCTTGAGTGAGGTATCATAGTGTGGTCCTGGTGTACCTGGTTTAGCAGCCACCATTACTGTGTGTATTACCATCACTATAACCATCACCGTCATACACACACAACATACGCGACCTCCATCATGGTACATCTGCAATATTCAAGTAATCTGTAATCAAGTATAGTACTGTACTTTCATTATGCAACATTAAGAATGGCACACACAACATTTATAAGTCATCCGTAATCAAGTTCAGTACTTCCATTATACAATATCAAGAATGGGAACCCAATTTTTTATCTTGACATGCATTATTTAGTTTGAAACTTTGAATGATACTGTGGAGAATCACATCTGTTTGGTTTTGTACTGTTAATTAGCCTACTGCATCGGGATACTGCCATACTGGGAGAGCAATAAAGAGCAGGTATCACAAAACAAAAAGCAATTTTTGAGTCATTGATGGCGTCACAGATAAACATTAGGATTAGGCGTTAACGTAAGTTACACCTGCAACATTGACCCGGATACATATTCCCGTTCTGTAATAATACATAATAGTATTAGACACGCCCCCTAGGTAGGTTAAGTTGGGTTGGGTTGGGTTAACCGTTAAGCTATATTAATTATTATAATTTTTCGTGGGAAACGCATCGAGAATATTTTCGGAACTGAGGAAGTTAGGGCCCGGCTTCAGCTATAACCTTTAACCCAAGGCTAATAGACTATAGTCTATTATCCTTGCTTTAACCCACCACCTGCCCACAATGCCAGTTGTAAATTGCTTTCCTCTCCTTGATCCTTCATGTAATTGGTTTTCCGTAGTACTGTAGGCCTACGTGATAGCCATTCAAATAAAAGTTTTGTCGCCGCATCTATTCCTGAATTCCTCCTCTCTAGTAGCCATTTCACCTTAAAAACTCAATTCTCCCCTCCTTATTTTGTCAACGCATCTTCCTTCCTCCCCTCTATATATTATATTTTCTCCGTCATGACATTCATCGTGTCCTTTCTCACCTTTAGAGGACTTAATTGTTATCTTACATGCTAATGGCTTCCATCGTCTTATTAAATAATTTCATCTTTTCGACTTTTCGTGTTGTAGGCAGTAGGCTTGAATCTTTCGGGCCAGCTGTCAACACTGGGCTGCTTCCATTTCTTTTATTAGTCTCACAATTTGGTTCGACTCCTTATAATCCTTTAATTAATTCCTTTTACAAAGGACCGATCTATTGTGGATCATATAGTGTTTTTATCTGTACAGTATACCTAAAAGGTAATAACGTGCAGTAAACCCTTTTATCTTCCCGGTTTTTCTGTCATCTTTGCATTTTTAACTTCCAACGCAACTCTCGCTATAAGTTTTCAGTTTCATCTGGATTTTGTGGGATATGAATAATATTTCTCTGTGTGTGCTGGAGTGATAACTGCTGGGCAGGTTAAGACAATGTAGAACAGGATGAGGTAGGATAAGTAGGACAAAGCAGCAGGAGGGAAGAGGAGGTGGTAGGCTATCTAGTATTGAACGAAGAGAGGTGTTCTCACGCCTCACGGTAACATTATGACGATTCCCCAGTCCTCGCCTCTCCTCCCATCCTCCTTCCTTTCCTTTATCTGAGTTCCCTTCATCAGACTTTGCACTTCCTTTTATTTTCTATTTGTCATTTGACTTTTGAACCACCAATTATATGTAGTTGGTCTAGCCTCCTACCATTCCCTCCCATTATTATTTATTGCATGTAAATTAGAGGAGGGAAAGGAACATATGAATATCTTTTCATTGTACAATCGGCGGCAAAAATCCTGTCGCCTCACTCTTGAAGGTTAATAATATTATAAAGATTAATCATCGAATGAACACATTCACCATACAGAATTACTGTATCCAGGGGGCAAGTTAAATACACTTCTCCTACTCTTCAGTTTACGAGCTGGGAAGTTTATATTTCCATACTGTACTGCATAACTTGGCAGATGTAGCGACAGCACTTTTGCAGCCGACTGTAAGTAGCTATAGTCTACTATATTCTTAGCCTACACGTATCTACTGTCACGGTCTCCAAAATATGTAGGGGCCTATTCATGCAGGCCTCGATGAAGTTTAGAATCGTACCTTTCAAAGCCACACAACTTATATTATAGGCCATTTCTATAACCATACAGTAATTCATTTGCCCTAGCTCCCTCCTATAGCCTATAAGTGCTGTCTGTATGGCCAATATTAATTGCGTAATTGCATGCCTACATAGCTCTGTTGAAAATAGTTTCCACTACATATATATATATATATATATATATAGGCCTACCTTTACTGTAGGAACCCTCAGGGCCTATCACTACAGTATTAGTATATTGCGTATATGTCAGACGATTAGAGGTAAACTTGCATGGATCGTGACCAAACAGTCAGCCAAAGAAGAAGTGATGGGAGTATTCATAAGTCGTTATCATTACTTAATTGGGTGATTATTACAAAGTGCTGGTCCTAATTATCCTCACTGCCTACTGCATGGTAATCGTAATAATAGTGTATTAGTAACCCACATCCGAATGTTATGTCTGAGACAACTTTAAACGTGTTTTCATTTTCTTAAACACCTGTAAACAACTATTATATTGTAAGATTGATCGATTGATTGATAATGAAAGAAGACCGCGCCCTAGGCCTGGAAGACCTTTTGTAGGGACAAGGGAGAAATATATAAGCGATAGCGGTGGGATACCAATCACGAAGGAATAAAAGGAAAGGAGGGACTGTCGAAAAAATAAAATGGAGTACATGAGGTCGAAGGGGCGCCAAAACCTTTAAAGTACTGTCCACACCTTTGCAGGCAATGCCCTCTTACGGGCTGTAGGATGAGGGAGAACGTAATAGAGAGGTGGGACAGCAAGCACGATCCTGTCTACTGCTGCTTATCACTGAGAATGAGAATACACATCCCAGACAACGCTGGAGCCTTGGAGACAAATATTTCACAAGAAAAATAGTTCAGGTAAAAACTGGAAAATTACTACATTATGCATATGATTGAACATTTTACCAGTAATAATTAATGGGACAGACCTTGCAGCACCGGCACAGAAGCTGGTACTGTGAGGAGGAAGAGAGAGATGAGATGAGAGGAGAGAGTCACACCAACACTGTGAAATGAGGCACTGGCGGTCTTCTCTGATTCCTCTCTGGCACTGGCTCTGGAAAGGGATGGGTCGAGTCGCAGTTGAGTTGGCAAGGCTGGATGCGACCCTGCGTGCCAGAGGTTAGATGTTCCCGGACTCTATTGTACCAAAAAAAATTAGTTTCCAGACCAACATATCATATGAATTATTAAATACTCTAGTTTATTTTGACTAACCAAGGATAACAATACTTACGTCTCCTATGGGTCGAAGTTAATAAGTGACTGTTAAGTAATATACAGGAAAGAATCTGTGTATGCCTACCTGGACCACGAAAACACAGGCTAACCCTGTATTAGAACTCGTCAAGGAATGCCCAGTTTTAATCAATAGAGTGCAGAGTCCCTAGACTTTTCTAAGGCTCCACATGGATGGAGAATGAAATCAGAGTAACAGAGATAGAAATATTAATTTAAATGAATTCCCCTCACATTTATTCCCCGCCAATGTCACGAAATTCTGCTTCCCCTCACAAGTTATTTTCATTTAACCTTGGTGCGTAAAGCCATTTATTCCATGGACTGTTCAGTCCTTCATATATGGCCACATACCACTTACATTGAAGGAACATGTTTCGTGGCATGGCCTGGAGGAATCGGAAGCCACCAGGTCTCGTCCATGATCACAGGGTCCCTTGAAATTATGTTGCCAGCCCTAACATACACTTCTGCCTATCATGCACAAGGTCTTAAATTTTGGAAAATCAGTCACCCTACCGTACCATCTCCTTGGTCTTCCCTTTTTTGACTTTCATAATCACTCCCATACATTCTTTTTACCACTCCAGTTTCATTCATTTTTTTCCACATAGCCATACCATCTCAGAGCACTATTCTCACATCTTTCATCAAATTATTTGCTCACATGACACCATTCACTGCTTTTACTATTTCTTGCCCTGTCAGTTCTCCGAACTCTCTACTACATATTGAAGGCTGACCACCATACTTTAAAAATGGTAATACAAAAAACAAAGAAATGTACACATATTAATAATTTATTATCACATAACTGCAGCATAACACACTATATACAGCTCAGTTAATCAGCATAATAAAAATACTCAATCATACACAAGGATAACATTTCATATGGTAGTTTTTAAAGCATGGATTTTAGTATATGAAGATTGCTACCTACTCAACAGTCTTACAAAAACAAAGTAAACTGGCCTTAGTACAGTACCAGTAAGTTTAAGTACTACCATGGTCGAATTGGAGACTGTGTAGCATGAGTGAGAATCCAAGTATTATGCTCAGCCTTTTTCATGGCCATTTGCTTGTGGCGTGGTTTGGACTTGCACATTACGTAGAGTCGCCCTTCACGCATAACAAAGTAACAATCCTTACATCGTCTCTTTAGGCGTCCCTTTTGTTTCATACCGCAGCTTTGTGTAAGCAATGGACTTGTGATCTGGGAACCAGGAGAGAATAATAGGAATATTATCTATGGTCAGTACATATGTAAATATTCACAAATACTGTACAGTACAAGTAATATATTCTCAATATTATACAGTATTTGATTTAAATCACTGATGCTATACTGCCTCTTGAAAATGCCAGAAATAGGAAGTTATATTAATATAATAGTTTTCAAGATACTTTTTCTTTACAAGTCTCATTTGCCTTTGCAATCACTTATTTTTCTATATTTTCTCCAGTATGCACATTCCAGATCATTAGTGATCCAGCAAAAAAAGAAACCATAGCTTCAACAGCAATATTTTACAGCATGATCTCTTTCTCTACTTCTTTCTTGATGCTTACTTGGTTCTCCCTCACTAAGCCCCATACAGTATATTTTAATCATTTCTACAGTGTGCTGCACTCTATTATATGTACTGTATACAGTACAGCCTGTGTAGCATTTTTCTTCACACCTTTCAGTGCTATAGTTTTTATATAATTACATTATACAGTAGTAGGCTATTTGCCAATTAGCTATTTTCAACTATCATCCTTAATGTCTTAGCCATCTACAATAAGCGAGTTTTCACTGTCAATAGCTGCACCCTCTCTTGGATGATCAACTAATATTCAATATACTGTACAGTCCTTTTTTTCTACTTTATTTCCTTTTTCACTGTATACTGGTACTGGTACTGCCACTGACTTTACAATATGTACTGTAAAGTCAGTGGCAGTTCTTATTGAACAATGAGACCTAACACCTTAAATATATAGTGTAATTTCAGTACAGTACTGTAAGTAAATTTAAAGCATTCAGTCTTTCAGTTGTTAAAGGTAAAACCATGATAAAGCCTCATAATATTATAGAAAGTATCAACCTAGACTAACTGTTTTAACATATGAATTACCTCCAGTAGTTTGGGGGATGGTACAGGTGTCAACGTTGATGCAGATGCTATCGTTGGTATATTCTTTAGAGCATGATAGCTTCTGGTCACAGGAAGCAATGTCCGTAACAAAGGAAAAGGTGCAGCTCGCACCACCATAGATAAAACATTCATTTTGTAACTGCCAATTTCTGAAGTACAATAGAAAAATTAAGTTAATCACCCTTCCCATTTACAATTAGACAAAATGGTAAATTACAGAAAACCTGGGTTCACTATATTGTATATATTAGTATCATTATCCACTATTTTGGACCATTCTAAGACACTTTTCATCTATGGTGTTTCACTCGGAAATGCCTCGTTTTCGAGATAATTTGGAAACTAGTCTTACCTGACCTAACCTAGACCACAGCAGACTACCGGGACCTAACCTGGGAAAACTACCGGACCTAACCTGGGCAAACTAAGTTACCGGGTATAACCAGTGTAAACTATCATAAAGTGACTGGGGCAAATTTCCAGGACCTAGCCAAATGTGGTAATACTGCTCAAGCCTAGCCAAAAACCCAGTTATTCTGTAATAATACCGACAAAATATTCAACCCATTCATTAATACAGTATGTTATAAATCTAACAAGTGCAGGAGTACAAGCACAAGACTTCCTCTCCCACACCACCTCTGATTTGTACAAATATAGGAAATGTTCGGTATAATAATACTGTGAGTGGCCCAGTGCATCTATAATTTCATATCTGGTAGTAACTATGTAACGTTAGTCTGTTTCATGTTTGACAGAAATACAGTGGCCCCACAATATTCAATAGCCTCCCAAAACTAATCAGAGGTATCACTGGCTGCTCTGTGGACAAATTTAAGTCAAACCTGGACAAGTATCTGTGGACAGTCAAGTATCAAGTAAGTATTATCAACAATCAAAGTATCAAGTATTATGATGTAGTAAAATGTAATACGACCATACACGAACCGTATTTATGTTTTGGATCAATGTTACAATGTCTTGTTTTAAGTGTAAGTTATATAATAAACTGATCATCTAGCCCAATTTACCATGCATGTTTAATTACATTGCCTTTGATGTTAAATAGTTACGAAATTAACGATGTTATAAATGATTTACGCCAATACACGAATCGTATTTAAAATAAAGCCTTAATTATTGCCGTCATGAAGTTGAATATTACATCTCTATATTTGTACTGCTTTTTGTTATTTGAGTAAAGGTGAATAGATATAATATTATTCCATTTTAATTAATTATAATTATAACTACACCCAAAAGGTTTAATTAGGAGCAAAAGTTATGGTTTAGTGTAATATTATGGCTATTTTTTTTATATATCATTGTTCCGTCCTGTAATTTAAGATGGTATACGGTGAGGGAAGCCAAAGAAGGAACAAAAATCTTACTGCTGGATTGCACATTAAAACCAATAAATATGGACTAGAATACGAAAAGAAAAGGAAAGGAGCGCACACACTTATCAAAGAACCAATGGCACCCCACTACTGTTCCTGCTACTGTTACTACCACTGCTACTGCTGCTGAAATGAAGTGAAGTGAGCTCTGTTCGTTAGGGGTGACTAACCAAATACAATAGATATATATACATGTATTATTGACTAATTTACGTGCAACAAAATGTCTCCTGTGTATAATGGTTGTTTTGGTGTATACATTCCTGCACACTAATTCGTAGGGCTTAATTCTAGCCGTATGCAAGAACGTCCATGATGTTGACAATGGCTTGGTATTGGTACAGTACGATGGCTGTGTTTTTGTCTATGGAGCCATCGTACCGGTACCACGCCATTGTATACACCACGAGTGTTCTTGCATATGGCCTATACATACAGCGTTGGTGTGTCCCATGTCATCACCGACCCAGGGACTCGGAGGTTCATGGTATTGAAGCACTTATTACGGTACTTTACTGATACTCATTTTGGTCAAGTTCAAGACTGTTAGGCCGTATTATATTCGGCCGTCGTAACTTTCAGCCGGATGAAGTTTAGGCCGTAAGACGTTTAGGTCATAAGATGTTTAGGCCGAAGTGAGAAAAAAATACATCAGTATAACATGAAAAATTATTATTCCCACAACCTACGTCTTCCGTTACTATATAAGTTAGTGTTTATTAAATAGTATTATTTAATCATTCACTTGGAGGATAATGCATTTCATATAAATTTAACTACTCAACACCAGATACCTATAGTCTCCTTCCACTCCCATCCCCACTCTCTCTCATATATAGTTATATATTGTATAATAATGAGAGAGAGATTAGCAAGGTACGGGGGAGAGGTCGCATGGGCAGGTCTACGGCCTGTGTGTGTGTGTGTGTGTGTGGTGTGTCATGGACTTTGCTACTGTATATAGCATAATATTCTATCTTGCAATAAGCAAAATGGAATATGAAAAGGACACAACAGATATAATGCTTAGGTGAATTAGTAGTTAGAGAACAAACATTTAAAAAAAATTTGTAAAGACCATAGGAAAACATTGGTAAATATGAAATCAAGCTCTGACAAAAGGTATGACGATGTAATATAGAGGGAACTTGCAGAGGCTTCTTCCTTTGGATGAAAATTATTAAAGAAAAACTAAAAAGAAACCTGGTCAATTAGGCCGTGAGACGATTCGGCCGTTTGCCAGTTTGACCGTTACGGCCTAAAGTGACTTACGGCCGAAACGACCAGGACCCTTTTGGTCCCAGGTTCAGAGTTCATGGTATTGAAGCACATACAGTACCAGTGTTGCGAACCCCTTGAGACTTCTTCGCCCTACACAGACACTGAAATTACCCTACATTTACTTTCATTGCCCTACGACTTAGCAAGTTAGGATGAAAATATTCCTCAACTACTTGGAGGTTTTATTTATAATAATATGTAAACAAAAATGTTCTTTTTCTTTTGAATATATGCAGTTTAAATAATATTGGGCCTCAGTCTACCTACTGTTGAGTGTTGAAGTGTTTTATTTTTTACGTAGTTGAAGGTAATAGATATTTTTAAGCAATAAACTTTTAACATATATCTATTCCATTTATATGATATTTTGTTGTTGCAAAATATGTTATCACTTATACCAAAATGTTGTAACGCCCTACGTTTCGTTATGATTCTGTAAAATTACCCTACGCCCTACAGACAAGGATTTGAGGTAGATATGCCGTACATGTAGGGCGATTA
Source organism: Petrolisthes manimaculis (assembly GCA_034508575.1). Taxonomy (NCBI): domain Eukaryota; kingdom Metazoa; phylum Arthropoda; class Malacostraca; order Decapoda; family Porcellanidae; genus Petrolisthes; species Petrolisthes manimaculis. The sequence goes on from JAWZYT010002238.1 coordinate 63,173, forward strand.
CCCTACGGTTGGCAACACTGTACAGTACAACTCACCTACCACCCCTCTCCTCCCCCACCCCTGACCTACCTTCCCTCTTTCCTCCCCCCATTCCCACTCCTCCCCCTATCCTCACCACTATCATCCCCTTTATGTTTGACCCTCCACCCCCTACCCCCCACACAGACACACTGAACTGGTCTTCCCTCACCCCTCCTCCCTTCCATGCAAGTGCTTCAATACTATGAAACTTTGAACCCCAGACATTTTGTATAGAATTTGTGTACATGACTGAATTTATGACTTGTCCATGTACACAATAAGGCAAGTGCTGTATGCCACAATCATAAGATTACACAGGTAAACAGACTGCCTGCCTAAGACCCTGTACACAAGATAAGCAGAGGGCAGATATTGGTAATAAACAGTGTGAGTCACAGTGGTACCTATGTGAGAGTAGGGAGAGAGTAGAAAGGAGAGTAGGGAAAGAGAGTAAGACTCCGACATAATCAAGGAATGGTCACAAGGAGATATGCCCAAATACACAGATAATATAAACTGATTAGAGCAGCAGGAGGGGTAGGACTAAGAACACGAGGACTATACCTCATGACCACATGACAACCAGACACGTAACTTTCCTACCACATGACCCACGTGGCATCCGGCCACGTAAGCATGACAACACACAGTAATAATTGTATCCAAAGACAACTGACAACTCCAGTGAAATTGTATATAAACAGTGACACTTACCTAATAGATAGGATTCTTAAACTTGCTCCCTAAGGGCTATTACATACTTGTCTCGCCAAGAGAGACCACTACTATATCAGAAAAGAAGCACATCAATATCATTCCCTGTCTGTGTGTGTATAGAGATATAAGTGTAAATAAATGAACTTTCCATGTTACAACTGTGAAGTCAATTACCTTAGAAAACACCCACGTCTACGCTAACTAACTAATAATAATAACAATACTACAAGTCTCAAGAAGCAAATACAAATAAGTTACCAGAGCTTGAACGAGTTACAGCCTAACAGGACTGGTACATTATGGTGGCAGCAGTGGTTGCAATAACAAGATTGCAAAGGGGTTGACTTCCAGGGAGTACAGTGAATAACATAGTTCAAGGACAAGTTGAAGATTTTACTTGTAAATTTCTCTCAGGTAATTTCTTCTCACGACCTCTATAAACGAGGGAGATAAACCACAAATTCATCACCTACAAGACACCTACTTCAACATAACTGCAACTAGACCTACAAGGGGACCTCATCTACTTCACAACAAACAATCATCATTACCCCAGGCGTCCCTGTACGTAAATTCTCTCGTAAGGACAACGCCATCCCTTCATCACTACCCATGAGCGTCCCTGGAACGTAAGGACGCCATCCCTTCATCACTACCCATGAGCGTCCCTGGAACGTAAGGACGAAATCACTTCATCACTACCCATGAGCGTCCCTGGAACGTAGGACAACGTCATCACTTCATCATCTCCATTCTCCAAGCTGACACCTTGTTACGTAAATTCTCTCGTAAAAGGCAAGTCAACATTCATCATCTTCACTCCAAGAACGACTACTAGTGTGTTAGTGTGCGAGCTACTCATCACCACGACTGGCCAGACACCACACCTAGACGTCAACTCGTCGTCATCATCATCGTTGCAACTAAAGTACTAAAAGTAGGTACACATTACATGTACATTACATTATTTTTCACTTGTCTACGAACATGTTAGGATAAAATTAGGTTTCCTCATTAAAGCCCAGAAAGAAAGAAAAGAAGTGCCAAATTAAAACAAAGTAAAGAATTCTTCCCCATTAATCTAAAGGTATCGCAATAACTTCGAATATCCCTGATAATGATTCATTACCCTCTGAGCTAGATTCCCCTGCCTCCCTAAAAAGTCTCGTTGTGGTGCCAACACATACGAGTACATTTTCTTCTTCTCCAACCATAACCCCATTAAAAACTCAATCTGTCTATTATATCATCCTGTATTATCACTAACAATGACTACTCCTCTACAATCTCCTATCGTCTCTGCTCATCATCTAACAAATACTGATTCCACTGTCTCTTCTATGCTAACAATGAAACTCTTACCTACCACCATTTCTCATGTAAAGCATTTTAAGGGAGATAATCCAAGATATGGGATTCATCTCTTCTTGCATCATTTGGAGAAGATATTTTGCAAAGCGAATATAGAGCAGGACGAACATAAAATAGCATTGGTAAGAGAGTATATTGCACAGAATAGTCCAGCCATTTCTAGGTTAAACACAAGTGCTTTTTCTAAGTCAAAGAATTTAACGTCATATGCCACATTTAGACAGTCACTTATTGATGTTTTGGGGGATGGTAAAGTACATAAATCGTTCACAAGGGTTCAAAGAATGATTAAAAGAAAGGCAAACAAAATAAATACAAGGGAACTAGCAAAAGCACTTGCATCAGCAGGATCGCTAGAATTATATTCAAAGAAATCTCGCATCATACATCATGTATTACATACAACTCACTCCAGGGATAAGAAGAATTATAATTTTGATACCATAACTCAAAGGGAATCACACAGACAACGTTGCAAACATGGTAACGAAGATAAGCATAAGACCAGTGAATCTGATAGTAACAAATCCACAGGAAATAATGGGAAATCAAAGCATAAATACTGTCATTCACATGAGTCAAATTCGTATTCCTTAAATGAACACATGATCCTTAACAAAAGGAAACAAAGCTTGCACAATCGAAACATGATGTATGAAACGAGACCACCACAATATTAAAATGGCATCAATAAATCACATAAGTAAATAAATACTGCCCTGTCGTCGTAAATACCTATAAAATAATAATAATCCCTGTCTAAGTATCACATACTAATATTTCATTAATGATAGACACAGGAACAGCAGTTTCCTTGTTATCGGATAATTCCTTTAACAAATTGTGCAACTTAGATCCCCAGCGGGTTTTATAAACTAAGATTGAACAGGTGATATAAAATTGTCACATATGACAAATAATAAATTAACAGGTATTAGGGACACTAAACCCTTCCTGTACGGTTAGACAAAAACTAACCAAATACACATAATAATATGCCCTAAACATAAAATAATACATTTTAGGTATTAATGTATTTTAATACAGGATTGTCCAGGCCAAAAATAAGTCCATAAATATGTATTGAAAAAAAAAAAAAAAAAAACGGGAACTATTACATTATCATAAAGGCCTACTGCAGATAATACTATATTACCACTAAAATTCGTCCATAGATTGAAGGTAGAGCTTCCATCTCATGTTACGACCACATATTAGTGTTCTATCCTTAGTAGAGTCTGGGAAAATAACCTGGGAATGTATCTACTTTCACTAATGTAAATGATAATAATATTGCTACTATCTATATCTTTAAGAAATCAACTACCATTAATCAGGTAAAGAAAAGGACATATTTATATGATCGGTACAAGATGGAAGTTAGACTAACCGAAGAGTTAAAAGATAATCATATAAGGGAGAAACTTAGAAATTTGGTCAGGAAACGAGATTTTCTAATTTATCGTGATAATTTTATTAATATACTAGCCACATATCAAAATGCGATTGCCCTACCTGGTAACATTTTTAGGAATAACCTATTTATAAATAAGCATATAGGCGACCATACCTTATACTAGACAGAAAATTATAAATGATAAATGAAATGTTGGATGAAAGTATTATTAAGATTTTAACTCCCCCTTTTAACAGTCAAATGTTTTTGGTTTCAAAAATGATGGTGAATTTAAGCCAGTACTTCTTACAGAGATATAATGCTACAAATAAATATAAATATCCCCTCCCTCCTTTAAGGATGTTTTCGCTAACCTTGCTCAAACAAAACATATTAAAATTGGTCAGTGGACACTGGCAAGTAGCATTATATAATAATACATTTAATACGTCCCATGGTTATTATGAATACATTCGTAGATCATTTGGGTTACGTAATGCTCAATCAACATTTAAGCATATGCTAAATTTTCGTGTCAGTGTTATTAATAACGTAGTCATCGCTTACCCAGACAATTTGATTATTTTTCTAATAAGGTACAATCACAATATTTAACAATAAGGAAGGTTAAATAGACATTGCATGAGGTAGACCTCAAACTTTAAATATATATGTTTCATTATATTACCAGGATATTATAATTATAAATTATACATTAACCACCACTGGGCTCCATACACAAGCATAAAATACAAACAATGAAAGTAAACTAACGTAAAATCACTCTTGAGTTTATGTTCGTATATAGAATTATAAAAACATTTTTCCCATTTAACAAACACACTAAATAATCTCCTCAGGAGAGTGACAGATGTGTATGGAAGTCAGAAAAGTTAATAAAGGTTAATTAATGTCTGCTCCAATTAATGCATTTCCATATATATAATAATAATAATAATAATAATAATATCACGTGTACAGATGCTTCTTCAGTAGACTTAGGCACTGTACTTAGGTAAGATATAGCTAAGTTCTATGTCAGGTATATACTTATGCATAACGAATATTAAATGCACAGCAAACTCGTTACTCTGTAACAGACCAGGAACAATTAACAAATAATGTTAGGGGCAATTCGTACTTTTAGAAAATCGTATTAGGCTATCCTTTACAAATACTCGTGAATCACTAATATATTCTTGGCTTACTATAATCTCAAACCTTAGCGTGAAAAATCAGCCAGATATTATCGAACCATTAAGGAATTTCTCTCACATATTGTTATTAACTATCTTCCAGGATGATTATAGATAAAAATAACAAATCCCTTAAACAATCATCTTGTCATTTACTTCCGAAGTCACTCATGGACGTGGTAAACATGCATAAACATTAGCAATTTCTATGCTAAAATATACTAAGACATTATTTAACTCTGAGGATGAAAATAATGGACGAGAATTACAGTCACTTAAATAACTTTTCCCTTAATGATAAGATTTTTACAAAAAAAAAAAAACTTAGTAAAAGTGACTTACAAAACAATGAAAGTGATACATTAAATAATGCTTCCCTCAGTGTTAATTACCCTTTTATCAAAATGCAACAGGACATCCTGGGAGAGAATATTAAAACAATCTCCATATAATAGACAATTAACATAAACTATGGGCAGATGATAAAACATATACAGTATATCGCTCAGTGCGAAACATGCAATACTCCATGACAGGAATATAATCCTGGACAAATCAGGAGACATAATAGGAATAATTCTACTTTCCTTACCAATTACAAATCAGGGCATAAATAAACTATTACCTATGGTTAACCATTTTTCTAAATATTTAGTGGCGGCACCACTACATGATAAAAACCGCAAATAATACGTGCACATATATCTAATCCCAAATTATTTTATGCCTATATACATGTCCCGATATTATAAAGATATCTAATTTCTACTAATTTGAAGCAAACGTTTGTATAACCATATCTCCCCATATCTCCCAGCAGCTAATGGGTAACAATACGGCAAAACCGTAAAATACAACAAGTACTTGGTGGCACAGAAACAATGGAAATCCCTCCACATGGAAAGACTGCATCAAGATGACAGTCTAGGAATACTACAAAACGTTGAAATAAAAGGAAAAAACTCCTCAGGAAATACTATATGGCGTACAAGAAACGTCTTTCATATAATTATATGAGATAACAATTGCCACACAGAAGCCAGGCTACAACAAGGACAACTTCGCTGAACAACAGTGAGTTGCAGTTCAACAATTTCATCATGATGTACAAGCAATTTTCGGGCTTGCAAGGAAATAATGCGTAATCGCCTACACAAGCAATTTACGGGCTTGCAAGGAAAAAAATGCGTAATCGCCTACACAAGCAATTTTCGGGCTTGCAAGGAAATAATGCGTAATCGCCTACACAAGCAATTTACGGGCTTGCAAGGAAATAATGCGTAATCGCCTACACAAGCAATTTACGGGCTTGCAAGGAAATAATGCGTAATCGCCTACACAAGCAATTTACGGGCTTGCAAGGAAAAAAATGCGTAATCGCCTACACAAGCAATTTACTGGCTTGCAGGAATAAAATGCGTAATCGCCGGTCTAATAAAGCAAATAATTCAAATGTTCACTCCAGGTGATACATAAAATAATACGGGTACCCGATCGAAGTTTAAAAACTTCACACAGTCATATCTTTAGTAGGTAATAAACTTATAATAAAGAATATTTTTACCAGGCGGATGATATTGTATATGTAAACAGGATAAAGAGATTGGTAAAGCGCGCAAAACCATCCAAAATAAAACCAATCCATATCACTGAAACATAACAATTTCCTCTTCTTAGTAAATTTATCCCTACTATATACTATATAATAAAATAATCAATTACAAACATAAATCCGATCGGTTTTCTATGAAATAAAATAATATTTCTTTTTACAGATGTGGCCCAAATCAACCAAAATGGATAATAATTTTTGTCTCTACTCTCAACAGCTCCAGGCTCAGACGAGGAACACAACGCAGTACAAATGACGTCTTAAATCCGAGAGCTCTCGTATACAATTTTATTAACAAGCAGATGAAAAGAAAAGAAAAATAAATAAACTAATGGTGACAAATGATATAATCACTATTTCTTACTCTTTACAGATTTTATCCCAGTGAGCAGTGGCTACAGCTACAAGTATTTACTGATACACTAGTTTATTTGACAGGTATCACACAAAGGGAATCCAGCGACTAAGGTAATATTGTTCGCTTATTATACAAAATATATAATGGCTTGAGCCATCACCACAGCCCAGAGCGTGGTTGGGAAAATTTTTACGTGTATTTGCATGAACATTATTTGGTACTGCTTACATAGTGGTATACACATATATCCTATAAAATAAAGGATTATGAGACAAACTGTTGCATATCGTGGTAAGTGTAACAGGTAAAAAGCATTGCACAGAAATTAAAAACGAATTATAGAGCTTTACTTTACCAATAAAAGAAAAGATTCACATATACTTAGTAGGCTTCTATTTTATTTCTGCGGGAAGCAGGAAGCTGTATTACGAGTACAGGAACTTTGAAAGAAAGTACAACCATTTATTAGGAGAGTATTTACTGCGGGTAAGATAAGATTAACTCATACTTAATATCACTCGAATAACTATAACATACAAAGGAAAAATCAGTGTGAAGTACTATCTTACCAAAATATCTTTCTTCCACCTATTTGAAATATTATTTAAAATCGTGCGTAGTATATTAATACAAGATTATATACTCATTATTATTCCCATAGAAGGTAAAGTATTATTCACAAGCTACGCACTTCAAGAATTCCCAATGAAAATAGAAATAATCTTTTAATGTTCAAAATTCCTCCAAGAAGTATTATACTTAGTGATGATGTCATCAATGACACACACTCCTCAAGTACCATATTGCATGTCCTTATTTATATGTTGGTCCTGCATAAATATTGGCAAGTATTCCTCCAAAGGATGCGAAATCTCCACGTGCTTTAAAGCAATTCAGGCACTATATGCATGTAATTCATAACTATTACTAATCAAACCTCTCTTATATCATCAAATTTCTATTTCTACTATCTATACTTACCTGTTGATAGTCTATTAACAATATATTACCCTACTCACCCTACACATGGCATGGATTAAGGCTACTGTAGAGAGGCAGACTCAGATAAAATCGATTCAAGAGAATCGTTACATTGGAAAATAAAATATATAATTGCTAGACAACATATCCCACTCTCTTCCACCTTTCAATATATTTCATTTAATATCGACTTGTTTAATATCTCCCTATTATCAGTTGTTTCAGAAAAAGTGAAGCTGGGAAGTTATTCAAGGAAACTGGGAATCAAACATCCTGCTAGTATCAGTTGGTTACTCCATATATTGATGAAAATAAAACTTGGTACAAATATTTAATATCCCATGTCTTATCTTTCTGGCAGGTACTATAACATTTTTATATAGAAAAAGTCTACTGTCATATTTTGCATTGTATAAGAGAACTCTATCAATGTAGACTGAATTATCTTGTTATGGAAAATTAACATTTAGCTGTTATTGCACAGCCACAACATAGCAACAAGGCCTCTTCATTAATGTGTGATATTTTTAGCATAGGTTAGCTTATACACATAACTACAAGCACCTAGCTCAACACATTAATTTTAAGATTATTTCTTTATGTATGTACCAGTGTATTTTATTCATGTATTGATGTTCATTTTAAGTATATGATGTGCCTATGTCTTTGATGTCAATTTTATATTATTATGGAGGTATTCACTGATAATATCTTAGTTATTGTGTACCCTACCTACATTGTAGGTTTGTTTCCACAATCAAGGTTATCTGAGGACAGATAGATAAGGGTAGCGGCCTCGAGCATTTGTACACAATAAGGCAAGTGCTGTATGCCACAATCATAAGATTACACAGGTAAACAGACTGCCTGCCTAAGACCCTGTACACAAGATAAGCAGAGGGCAGATATTGGTAATAAACAGTGTGAGTCACAGTGGTACCTATGTGAGAGTAGGGAGAGAGTAGAAAGGAGAGTAGGGAAAGAGAGTAAGACTCCGACATAATCAAGGAATGGTCACAAGGAGATATGCCCAAATACACAGATAATATAAACTGATTAGAGCAGCAGGAGGGGTAGGACTAAGAACACGAGGACTATACCTCATGACCACATGACAACCAGACACGTAACTTTCCTACCACATGACCCACGTGGCATCCGGCCACGTAAGCATGACAACACACAGTAATAATTGTATCCAAAGACAACTGACAACTCCAGTGAAATTGTATATAAACAGTGACACTTACCTAATAGATAGGATTCTTAAACTTGCTCCCTAAGGGCTATTACATACTTGTCTCGCCAAGAGAGACCACTACTATATCAGAAAAGAAGCACATCAATATCATTCCCTGTCTGTGTGTGTATAGAGATATAAGTGTAAATAAATGAACTTTCCATGTTACAACTGTGAAGTCAATTACCTTAGAAAACACCCACGTCTACGCTAACTAACTAATAATAATAACAATACTACAAGTCTCAAGAAGCAAATACAAATAAGTTACCAGAGCTTGAACGAGTTACAGCCTAACAGGACTGGTACATCCATTTAATTTTTGTATTATGGTAATGTTAGGGTAAATATCTTTGACCTACTGTATTAAGGGAAGGAACTGGTGATGGTAAATCAGAGTGCTACTGATTCCTCTAAACTGTGCCTCCCCTTAAAAAACTAAACTAAAGCTGCCCACGTTTATGCAAGATGGCATGGTTTGATGAATTGGTCCAGTTATCATTGTATCTAGTTAAGGATAGGTAATAAATCACTTTAAGGGGATAGTATACTTTTGGTACATTGGAGTGCCTTTGATTCCTCCAAAGTATGCCAGGAAATAGGGCTAGATGATTCAATTACAGGTGTCCCGTTGCTTGGAATACCTTGAAGAAATCAAGTGCTCTAGATTTACCAGCACTTTACTGTTTCATCAGTTACTTTTGCCATCATTTACTTATTACTTAACATATAAAGTACATTACACTACAATATGGTCTTGGTCAAGGCCAAGAGATATACCAGGTCAGGACACTAACCCCCCCACTACAGGTATCAATTTCAGGGGGAGGAGCTTACTGCCCTTTTCATCACATCACTGGCCATCCAAAGAAAACGAGAGATTGAAGGAGACATTGGAAGGCGAACAAAAAGATTTGCCAGGAAATCTGTTGAGAACTTGAGAGAGAATTATATTTTGTATTTGGAATTCGGAGAGAGAGAGAGAGAGAAAGGCATTTGAAGAAACTGACACAAACATAATATAAACAATTCATACAGACACACTATATATAACAATATAAGTCATATGCGTATTAACAAATGTCTGTTAATAATAATACTATTAATGATAAAAGTAAGAATAGTAATAGAAGAGAATCAAAAAGGCAGAATGACGAGAGAGAGAGAGAGAAACTGTGCAGAGAGAGAGTGGGTGTGTATATATAGGTAAAGAGAGAGAGAGAGAGACTGTGTGTGTGGGTGTGCAGAGAGAGTGAATGTGTATGTAGAGAGAAGAGATTAAAGGAAAATCTGATAATTATCCCATGGGAACAGAGTCACATGGCATTAATTCCTATTAATAATTTTGAAATACTGCCCTACATCCATTTGAAAGCAGAGTGGGAGACCTTCACTGATGGACAGCCAAAAGTCAACTAACAGCATAGCCCCTTCTTGACCGTGAGTCTGCCCTTTTGCCTACACCACAGATACACTCACCCCCCAGGTGGGAGGTGAGGAGCGCTAGTGTCCCGACCTGGTATATCTCTTGGCCTTGGTCTTCGTAAATTGTGTACCCATATGGTTGGTTTGCAGGTATGGTTATTCAGAGCATATTAGAGGGCAACTAATTCCTCCAAACTATGCTAGCAAACAGACTCCCTCAGTATACAGGGTAGGGGATCTGTTTTATTGCAATGTTTAGTGGGTTCTAGAGTCTCAAAAACACCCTCAAGTAATTACCCCCTGATTAAGCAATGCATGAGTCAACACACTTGTGCAGATAAATCAGATTTATCTGCACATTCACATACCGGTATGTGTGCACTCCTTAGGAGAAATGTGTTGCAATTTCCTCTTGATATAAAGGTTGGTCAAAGTGTGTGATTCCCTTGTGAATACCTAGTGACAAATCTACCAACTGTTAACTAGAAGTGTGTGTGGTACTGTATGTAGCCTTCTGTATATGGTATGAATAGGATTTTATATTGAAAATTTAATTGAGAGTTCTGATTTCCATTTTAAAGTAGAATTATTTTTTTGACAGGAAGACCAGAGTGCAGTGACGATGGGTGAGGGTGAGATTCTTGGAGGGGCAGCTATGGAGGGTGTTGGTGGTGGTGGACGGGTGAAGCAAGGAGAGAGGTTTTGGCTTAGACGGCATCTGCTTTCATTAAAAACAATGAGTTTGATTATGTTGTCAGTACAAACATCGACAATGGTGCTACTACTCCGTTACAGCCGTGCCCCCACCTCTACACCTCACCAACACCAACCTTACCTCATCACCACTGCAGTCCTGCTATCAGAGCTGCTCAAGCTTGCTCTCTCACTCACTTTCCTTCATCTGGAATCAGGTGAGACTACAGTATAGTACACTATTATAGACTCTCTACCAGGAACCTTGTCATCCTTAACTCTTACAAGGTGTTAGGTTTTCCAGTGGCAAGTAAAAATATTTATCAGTTTGAAACATCTGCCATCAAATGGCAAAGTCCTCAAATATCTACTCAGTCAATTATACAATATGTATTACATGTATTACATGAATAGTGTATAAGTCAAAATAAAACTTTTATAGTGTGTTAGTCTGATTAGGAGATAAGAGTAGAATTTATTTTGTTTTGAGTAAGAATTTCAGCCATTGAACACCATGAAATGTGTAAATCTGTTTAGTTCTGGCTTTTTTTTTTTAATGGAAGTTTTTGCATTGTATGTTGTGATGGCAGGCCGAGTGGTGAGTGTGACAGGAAGGCGTGTATACGATGAAGTGGTGTCTCGTGTGTGGGAAACACTAAAGTTAGCCATACCTGCCTTCCTCTATGTTGTCCAAAACAACCTTCTTTTCATTGCTCTCTCAAATCTTGATGCTGCCACTTACCAGGTGAGATACATACATGTACAGTATATACTTTTGTGATTGCTTGTGATATTATATATATACTGCACTGCATTTGTAATTAAAGTCGGCAGGTTATTTTATGCTCAGAGCAGATAATAGATTGACAGTCAAGGCAGATTACTTACCTGATAGTGTGCTGTATACCAAAATTTTCTTGTGGCCAAGGTGCCGCTAGATGATTTATTTATTACAGATTGGAGAAAATATCTTTGTGTGTGTACTGTAGGTTATTATTTTGTCTTCTCTCTTAGGTCACATACCAGCTAAAGATTCTGACTACAGCTATCTTCTCGTGGGTAATGTTGGGGAAACGATTGGCACTCATCCACTGGTTGTCCCTCTGCCTCCTCATGTTGGGAGTCTCTCTTGTTCAGGTAACGTAATAAATCCTATCATTTTTATATTGATCATAATGTGGTCCTCTTCATTATTTTCTCAACATTGTATTTTGAATGTTCAGTCTTTGAACTAAAATACCAGTACCATAATGTTTGAACCATTCGGTAAGTGTTACATACATCCATACATACATATACCAGGCCTTCATCTCCAATGCAAGAGGTAGCTCCGTCACATTGCAATAATGTGCTCCATGATGAAATTTGCTAGGGAAATCTTGCAGAGGAGGGGTTCTCTGTGTCCCTCACTCCACGGCCATTGCACGGGTAAACAGTTGGCAATGGGGTCACCACATCCCTACACCTATAACAGAGGACGGGGTTACCCAGACCCCCTCCTCTCAGGCTGACTGCACAGCCACCGATGGGTGACAAAGTTCCCCCTCACTGACAGTGGGCGCTGGGGTCGCCACATCCCTATGCTTCATTAGTAGGAATGAAGAACAATAAGTTGGAGAAAAAGAAAGAGCAAGCTATGAGAGGTAAAGAACACTAATCCTTACTTAAATAGACCCACCCATCACCAGAGTATACTGTACTGTATTATGTTTGATTTTGTTATGCTTATTATTTATTAGCAAAAATACTATATTTCTCATATCTACAGTACAGTAGTACCAAAGCCTATTTGGTAACTTATTTTAAAACAAGACAGATTGAGCCAAGCACTTGCAAAAATAATGGGTAGTAGAGAGTCCAGAAATTGATAAAAAGTGAGTCAGGTAGTAAAGGGCATCTCAAAAGGTCATCTCCATTGGAGCCAGAGCCTGAATAAGGGGTTTTGGTGATGCTGTAGTACTATAAGGAAGGATGGTCATTCAGTACTTGTTTCAGGTTGAAGGAAGCAGTAACACTTCAGAGAATTCCAAGATAATACCTGAGGTGGAGGTACTGAAAGGGGGTGAACCTCCTGATGCTGTTCCTGTGGACATACACAATGTAGCCCATCCCAACACTGAGGTGTCACGTCTCTTGGGCATACTGGCTGTGTTTGTCTCGTGCATTTCAAGTGGGTTCTCTGGTGTATATTTTGAGCGCTTGGTCAAACGAGGCAATCAGACATCATTGCTCATAAGAAATATTCAGCTTGGTATGTACAATATATGATGATGTATGGTTAAGCTTGCCTTCATTTGATATAATGTGTCAGGGAAAAATACCACATTGAGTAGAGTGATTATGGTTATGGATGTGAAAAGGAAAATGTTTGGTTTGGAAAGATGGTATATACAGTACAGTTTAGGTTGCAATGACACCTACAGGAAACACAGACTGAAAATAAACTGAGGTAAATATTCATTGATACAGTATAATTAAATTTAAGCACTGAGATTTAGGCTATATGTTAAGGTAATATATAGACACTATAATTTGTTTATGGATTTCAGGTATATTTTCCATTGCCTTTGCTGTGATGGCAGTAAGCACAGATAGCAAGGTTATCAAGGAGGGAGGATTTTTCCAAGGCTATTCTATCATCACTTGGCTTGTAGTATTGATTCAGGTCAGTAATAAGTATATTTAACATTCAAAACTTTTTGTCCGAAAAGAAACTATACAGTATAAGCCATTTAAAAGTTGCTGTTCTCTACATTCAATGGGCGATTTCTATCAAAAGTTGGAAGTAGCTGTCATCTGTGAGCTTATGAGTTAAGGGAGGGAGGGAGAGCGAGAGAACAAACAAATACTGTACATAGAAGCTGTTTGTTTACAATAGTTACTAATTGCATGTATTGTATAAATAAATGGGTACTGGGGTACTGGGGGTGGGTGATCTAACAGTAAAAAAATCAAACAATCAGATGTCTTAAACTTTTTGTTTCATTAGATTTATGGTATTGTATTCAGTGATAGTTCAGTGTGAGACCAGTCAGCTTTTCAGTTGTAATAAAGTATGAGACATCTGGTGATTCTGCTTTGAGTGCTTATCCACTCATAACGATGTCTAATGTTGTCTATTGTTCTCATGACATACAGGCGTTTGGTGGACTGATGGTGTCTGTAACAATGAAGTATGCAGACAACATCCTGAAAGGATTTGCAACATCCCTATCCATCGTTATGTCCACATTGGTGTCATGGTTGGCATTAGGCGATGCTGCACCCACACCACAGTTCATTGTCGGTGCATCCATCGTAATCTCCTCTACAGTTCTGTATGGCCTCACTCCACAGAAGGGAGCAGGAGACACAATTCTTCCCTCTTCACACACTCCTCTCCCAGGCACTCCCCATAAGGTGTAAGACATGGCTTATTTGGGTAGCTTGCTTGCAGTTCCTCCTTGTTAACCTCACTGCAGTTTTATGGTGGCTGAGAATGTGCAGGCAAGGCATCCTTATTTTTATTATTAATGATAACTGTTGCTTCCATTATCTTTTATTTGTCTGAATTTCCAAGAATATTCTGTATGAACAAAATATTAATCTATGGACTGCGTAAGGAGCTGAATGAAACAACAGCTTTATTAAGTTAAGATTGTTGCATGTATCTTGGTCTAAAGCATTTTACATACGGTATACATTCAGCACGGTATATTATGTCGTTACATGGAACATGACATAAATATTCTTTGTGATCTATGTGTATCAGTTTACACAATTTTCATGCGCCATCAAATTGAAATTGAAGTCTACTGTTTCATCCACAATCTGCCAAAAAAACAAACCGCTGCATAAAGAATTACAGTATCTATTTTGTAGGACAGATTGGAGGAATTAGTAGCCAATAATTGAATGAAATTTTTGCATTTTCAGTAGCAGTTCCCTCATAGATTTAAGTAGTTTTGAAGCAGTTTTCCTCACTAATTGTACACTCTGCTTCAAAGACTGCTGAACCATGTGCTGATCTTTTTGTCACCCCCTTCAACTTATGCATGGCTAGTAGAAAGTTGAACCATAATATATTAAAGAATAGTAGATGTACTGTAGTTTACCAGCAAGTTTTCTCCCCTATTAACACCTTGTAAGTCATTAACATCAAATAGTCGTAATTGGACTATCGGGTAAAGTACAGTTGTAGGATAGTGTATCTGCTCAGTTAAATTGAGGCCACATCAGTATCTGTCAACTACCTCTTTAACAAACTTGTAGACGTTAAAATGTATTCAACAGAGTAACTTTTATTACTGAGGGAAATGTCAGAAACCTCTTTGACCTCCAGGTAAGTGTGCATAAACATGTTTCTCCAACTATTAATTTCAAGCACTGTGACACTGACACATTTGCAGTAGTTTTCATGAAGGTAAAGGAATAAAATGAGTCAGTTTTACATTTTCAAACTATTTTTTCACTGTACAGTACAGTACTGTACTCCCTCGTTATCAACGGTTTCGATTATCGACAGATATTATCCACGGACTAGCTATTTAGTATATATATATATATATATACAGTATAATCTCAAATTTTGACAGTTTTCATTTCGACAATTCAAATTTCGACACAAAAATAACTGATTTCGACGCATGCCGAGTTATATATACAGTTGACTTTCAAATAAATCCGAGGACTTCTTATACATAACGAGCGAAATTATAATAAATATGTCACGAAATTATATCACTGTCATCTGTGAAGTGTGTGTGTGTTGCCACCACTTCTCCCGTGCTCCTCCCCCCCCTACCCTCTGTCTCCATTCACCCTAGCCCAAGGTCAAGGGAATATAGGCCTAACATGCCTTGTCACTGTGTGTGTGACTCATTCGTTTTTAGTAATTACAAGTTAACCACCAGCTTCAACACTCAGTCATGCCAGGTGGTGCATTTACAAAACAGAAGGTCATATCCTTCCATATCAAGAAGGAAGGTTTTTCTCGAACAGAGAAAGAAGGAAATACCAGAATATGCTCAATAAAATGTAAACAAACGATATCGCGCTATCTCCCCCCTTTCCCCCTTCTCTCCCCCTACCATCTCCACCACTACTATGCATGCCGATGACTAATTTCAGTTATGAGTCGTCTGAGAAAACCTTAATACAAATTGTTATATGCATTTAATATGCTTAATACGAATTGTAATACTATATTTACATTTGTAAAGTAACTCTTACTTATTACTATGCATTAACTCGTGTTCGTATGTGAATAAGGGCGATATTTTTACTCAAGGTTGGCCAGCTGTAGAACCATGCTAATTTTCTCCATAAGAAGTTCAGTTTAAATTTCGACAATTTAAATTTCGTGAGGTGTTTGGAGCACCAATCTCTGTCGAAATTTGAGATTATACTGTATACTGTATATATTGTACAGTACAGTACTTTAATATGTTATGTTTATGTGTAAAGGAAAAAAAATTTATACTCTAATGTGATATTGACGGATTTTCTTATTGACGGCCATCTTAAGAACCTAACCCCCATCGATAACAAGGGAGTACTTTACAGGTATTCTAAATTTTGTACATAATTTAAAGACCTCCGTATTTTCAGTAGTTTGACAGATCTAACAGTTAAAGTCAATAATCTAGAGAAACGTTTTATCTGTTTTTCATGAATGCAAATTTGTATCTTTCTATTAAGAATGTTAAAGTACATCATAGAAGGTAAGTTTGAGGCAATTCATATTCAGGCATATCCATCAGGATTCTCTGGCAGAACTATGTGGAAAGTTGTAAACTACTTTTAAAACCTTATTTTTAGTTTGTAAACCAAAATGTGTTAAAATATTCACATTATCATTGGATGTTTTATTATGAATATCTAAGTCTATTAATAAATTATGTAATGATTCCTCTATAGTACATTTTCCCTCAGAATTAACACTCGAGTAATCAAGAGCGGAGGAGGGGAGTTTATCATTTAAGTATGACCCACACTGATGAAGATAACAGTCGCAGGTATTTTAAAGAAAGACCGGATATCATATTCTTGACATACTGAGATTGAAAAACCAATCAGTATCAAGTTACATGGGACGATCAAGTTAATTCCAAGTCAGCAGTAAAGTACAGTATAAGCATGGTGCCAAGTATGGAGGTTCGTGTGTAACTTTTGAGTATGCACAAAAACTTGTACATTCACATTTAAGCTGCCAAACCTTTTAATTGCAATTTGACTCATAATTTCTTTAATGTTATCACCATATCTTCATTGTCAGTAATGGCATTATTTGAGCATATGTGAAGATAATTTCTTTAATGTTATCACCATATCTTCATTGTCAGTAATGGCATTATTTGAGCATATGTGAAGTAAGGACATTTCTTTAGGAGTTATCATCACCATTTCAATACAGTATGAAATTATTCTGTACAGTACTGTAATTACTGTGTTTAAATTTTAGAGTGAAAATGGTTCAGCAATTAGAAACTTTTGTAGCTCTGAAGATACTAAATTCTTTCCATATGCTCTGATATTAAAGGCTTTACTCTACACCCATTTTAAGAAATATATTAAAAAATTGAAGTTTCATTGAAGGAATTTCTTGAGCTTTGTAAAAGAAAATTATTTTGTGATTGTTAGATTCATATCTGACTTTGTTTTTTCTTAAGTAAATATTCAGTTATGTTAATTAACATTGAAATAAAATATATGTATACTGTCTTTAATTTACATGATATTCTAAGTAGCCACCAAAGCTGTGTATGTTCATGTCCACACAAAAATCACTGTTCAGTATTTTTTTTTTTTAACTTGTGAACTGTTCTCCAACACTGTGGTGACCGAGTTACCGTATACTACACATATTTTCATTATTTTGTAATTTAACACATTAATTTTTTATGTCAGTGTCACTTTTTAGTACTTAAACGTTGTGTGTTGCAGCTACCCTTAACACCTCTCCTTTTTTATACTTTACAGATTAACCAGGAAAAAAAAATGGCGTGAGATTGTGTGAAAGACATAGGTAGCTTTATGAGCTGTGGAGCAGTAAAGAAGCAAAAGGATGATGATGGGAGCAGAGTGGTTAATGCTGCCCTGTGATCTTTAGGCAGTGAAAACACATCAGTGAGTAAATTTGGTAGGTACAGTAATTGTTTGCTGCCTGTATAGTTGATCCCCTTTCCTGAATCTTCATTTTGCTGCTGAAAGTTAAACAACAATGGAAAGTTTACTGTTGCTTCCCTGGGATACATTTTATAATCTTGTATATTCAAGTTTTACATGACAATAATAATAGATGATATTTTCATAGATATATATACAGTATAACTACTTGATCAGTCTTTTACATCTACACTTACCAGTATTGCATTGGTGATATACAGAATGCCAGATGTTCATCATCACTTGGATTTTTAAAACATATAGATTGAAGACTCGAGTATCCATCACTGGTGTTCGGATGCCATATTCTCAAGAAGAGTAAAACTCATTTAATTGTTTATACTCTGCTTTCTTTGCAGTTTAATTTCTATATACTGTAATTAGAACTCCTATATATTATTTGTGACCATCATCAGTTCATACAGTTGTATCACTATTAGTCACAGAACTTCATGATATTTCAGTAACTTGTATGACAACATCCGTACTTAGCTGTCATTATGACATTATTTATCAATTAGATGTGGCGGTTAACTAGACTATATTGTACTGTATTGTGAATTCAAGTAATTATTTGGCGTTTGTTACTTTTAACGGACAAAAGCATCCAGCTTTTTAGTTTTACTAATATTTAGTAGTTAAACAAGCATTATTTATTTGTTCTTAATTTACACTGTAATATGGTGTTTCAAAGATCTGCATAATTCCACATGTCAGCTTTATGCAGAGCATTTGATATAATCATGAGTTTGGTACTGAAGACAAGTGCTGACGAAAAAACACATTACACCCTATTGATATTGGCAACAGTTTGCCTTTTAGAATCTGTTGTTTGTTGTTAGTTTCCCTTAGTGTACCTGATACCTAAATCTCACAAGCATTCTCATTCTGGAGAGTATTGTACAGAAGTTTTTTTTTTTTTATGAAGAGAATATGATAAATGATGAAAGTTTATGTGCAGCTAACATGCAGTTTCTCAAATGGTGTCACAAACTTTGTAAAATAGTTGCTAAAAAGTTATCTTCAATAGGCTGCTGATATCATAAACTCTGCCAAATATAACTAATAATGAATTCCTGTCACATTCATTGGAATACTGTAATATAAAGAGTTAGCTTATTTGCATCTTTAGTCTATTTGTTGTTTATATGGTATTTGAACTGATTTGTCACAAGGGCTTAAAACCAGTACAATATCTTAATTGATGTCTGTATAGGCTATAGGTAAAAAAGAGAAAGGTGTTTCCTTTATGTTGGGCTGTATATCATACTAGTCTTTGATATGTGATAATTGTATATATTCATATTAATATGGTACAGGTATAATATTGTTAGCTATACTTTATGGGAGAATGGAGTCTGTAACAGCCAAGAGTACTGTACTGTTTGTTACTTACACTGTATGATTATATTTTCAGCTAAGTCATCTGGAATTTAAGAAAATGTATTGGCTAGTCAAAAATATTTTAAGCTTATTCAAGTACTGTACAATATGAATTTAGAATTTGCAGACCTATACAAAGTTATAAAATAATCAAATTGTCTTGGGAGTATTATCTTGAAACCGTGTCTTACACCTACAGTGCATACCAAACTTTCATGCAGTTAATCCCCTTAACCAGAAAAGCATAGATGATATCCAGTAAATTGACTCTCAAATGATTTATAAAGAAAGCAATTAGTACAGTATTACTGCATCTATATATACCAGTTGTGTCCTTGAGGGGAGCCTGTATTGCTTATCGACTTCCATGGAATGAGGAGATTACAAACAAGTAAGGATACGATGGAGAGTGAATGGTCATAGATGAGAGAGATCAAGAATAATGTTGATGTCTGGAAAGATAGGATATTGATGTTTGCTTGGGTTTGTGCATATTCTGCAATTAGCTCAAAGAATGAGAAGGGAGGAATTAAAATGAGGAAGGTTTGGGACAAGCTGTGTGACTATTTTAGAAACTTTGAAAGAGGGAGCAAGATAATCATGATGGGTGAAATGACTAGGTAGTTTTTGGCAAGAGGAGTTCTTATATGGTATCATTATTGACTCTAGTTGCATTAGGAGTTACATATATTTTGGCATGCACTGTTTGTACAGGTTTTTCATTACATAAATATTGTTTATGTATGGTTCATGTATCCATTCCAATATAAGTAAGGCTTCAAAGCCAGACTTGATACTTTTCAGTCTCCATAAATATTATGATTCATAACTATTATTGTAATGCCTTAACCTCAGTTTTACACACAGACACACAGTCTGAATTTGCAAAGGAAAATTACTGTCAAAGAGTTACTAACTAAGGCTCTATAAAGCATAAAATGGAATGCATAATGAATTAGGTCACAGTTCAGCAATTTTTAGTTGACTGTCCCTGGTTCTGCACCACTCATCAGCAGGCCTTCCATTTCCTACTCTCTATTGATTTGTCCCCCTTCCCTAGCTTAGAAAAATTTCGAAGTTCTCCCTCACACAACTTGTGCAGTTCCTGTTCCTCACTTATCATTTAACCCATATTTAGTGTTCCCATCTACTCCCAATAAACCCATGCCTCTTCCCTACCATTTTCCTAGGTATCTAGTGCCACATAACCTTTTCTAAGTCACAATAACATTAAAAAACAGGCATCCTGTGGCCATCTGTAGCATAGTTTTAACAGTAGCTAATAACTGTTTCTGTTAACATTCAGTATTGGTTCTCTGGGTTTTATATAGCTACAGTATATACAGTACAGTATTCATTTCTCATACCATTTGATCACTCCCACTGAAGTAGTCATAAATAGAAAAGAAGAAAAAAAAGAGACAAAACATAGCCTGTTTCATCCACATCACTGCATTCACATTCTTTAACCCACATTCATTCTGTATGTACAGTACTGTACTTAGTTAAATCATGTAAGATGTTGACTTGACCATTCTTTCTCCCTCATCCAAAGTTAAACCTTGGGAATTGCTGGTTTACCCCTGCCACATCATAGCAACTTTTTATATATATAGATGTACTGTATATACATATTTATTTTTCCCTAATTATGGAACTAACATCTAATTACAATTTATGTTTATGAAGACAAGCACTAAAACCAGTGTAGTTTTACTGAATGTAGACAAGTAATATTGAAATAGATTCTTGGGTATTTAGAAGTACAAGTAAGAGGAACATTATTTGGAGAATATAAGACTTGTTACAGTAGATGTCGTAGAATAATAATAAATACAATATTGTACTACCTGACCATACACCAATGTTGTTTTTTCAGACTTGTAAATGTTTGCATACTTTTTAATCTTTAGACTGCATTAAAAGAATTTCAGGTTATTTTTCTGTACTGTGAAAATAGCTACTTATGTCATGAAATAAATCAGTTATGCAGCTATGTCATAAATACAGTACTGTATATTTCACTCATAAAATAATTGAAAATTATGAGTACAGAAGAGAAATTTTGAAGGCAAAAGGAAGTTATTGTTTACTTCTGTTGAACTGCAATGAATTATTAGAGCTATACAATAGGTCTTGGGGTTGGGTACATGAACTGTACCATCCAGACTCCTAGTCTGGTCTCATTAAGATGGATTGATTACCCTATAAAAAAATTGTCAGAAACAAATGTAATAAATGAAAATGAATGTGGGTAAATAGATGTCCCATGTATAAAGTTAAGCCAGCTTTTCTCATCGTTTTTAAAATGTATTGACTAGTTTGTTGGTGAAGAAAATAGTATTTGCCATTTCTGATCTGTAAATCTCATTTGATTCTCTGTACCAGCTAGAGTCCAGCATTGTGTGCTTAGTTAAAGGGATTGATTTCATGATGATATGTACAAATGTACTGTACAGGAAAGTAATGAGAACACCAGTAATATATAGTGATGCAGCATATACTGATAGTTTGTAAGAGAATCTGAAAGATGAAGGACTAATTAAGTAACAGCTTAGTTCTTATTTTTGTTGAGTAGAGACTCAGGAATATTATTTACGGGTGTTACAACAAGTACTGGTCAGATTAGTGTAAATTTGGGATAATCTTTTTTTTATAAATGGAGAGTTGTGAGCTTGTGTACATATGAATTGTTATATTTATTATTATTATTACAAGGAAGAAAATTTGTCCATGATCGGCAAGAGTGGAACAAATTAAATTCATACTGTATCACACAATTCTGTCCAGTGACTCATATAGGGTATCATTCCTCCATATTGGACCAGTGCTACATTGCTCCCGTTTACTCAGTCCCACACACATCTTGCACTTTCCTGGACGAGTTTATGCATATGAATGAATAAGAGTGAAAAATGTAGAAACTGAAGAGTTTCCATCAGTAGCAATCATGTTAAATGAGTTGAAATTAATACTTTTGTGCTAATTTTAATCTTATTATTTGCACATTGGCAATGACAGATTCTTTATGAATTCTGTAATATTTTCAGGATTGATGTCTTGCAGAAACTTTGTGTACCGGTCTTTTTATTCATTACTTATATTTGGTGTGATGAAAGATTTAAAGGAGCTGTCTGTGGAGTCAGGAATGGTATACGATAATAAACCATGGTGGAAAATGTGTAAACACTGACTGAAGTATGTACTTGAATAAAGAACTAAAGAACTGGAAAAAAATTATGTTGCTGATTGTCTATTTATAATTGTTATGTATTACTAATAAGTCATATGCATCAGAGACATGGAGCAGGGCTCATCAGTCTAGAATAGGTGCAGTGGAAAGGAGTAACTTGAGAGGAGCAAGTGTACTGACCAGGTGGGATGGAGAAATTAATGTGCGTGTATGAGAGATGTGGTATGAGTGAGAAAATAATAATTGGTATCGAGTGGTTGTTGTTGTTGTTGAAGTTCCTCAAGCTATCTGGCCGAGCAGCCCCGAGCTCCTGAGGAAGGCCATGGCCTGAACCGGGCTTTCCCACAGTGCCCTCAGAGAGTGTATGTTGTGTTGTTGGCGAGTGTGGTTGTGTGTATTGCAGTCTTCAATAATGTGTTTAATAGTATGGGGTGCTGTGTTGCATCCTGGACAGGCATCCGCAGTGGCATCATCCAGCCTCTTCTGATATGACAGAAGGGCCGGGTGGTGGCCACATCGCAGCCTGGCCAGGTGGAGTCTGTCCTCACGGAGAAGGGAGGATTCAGATGGATGGATGTCAGGAGGTCATGCATGTAGCTGCGAGTTGTTTTTGAGTGTTTGGATGGACTTATGAGTGATTTGAGTATGGATGTGTTTTTGGAGATTGGTTTGGGGTGGGCATGGTGTAAGAGATGATAGTATTTATGTGTGGTATCGTGTGCTAGGTGTTGTTTTGATGTTTCTTGGCATGTGTGTGTGTTGTGCCATGTAGTGTAGTCGATGTTGTGGGTTTGTGGAGGCTGCAGCAAGTGTTTGTGTGTGCCTCTCATGTCAAGATGATCCTTGATTTTGAGGACTTTGGTTTCATGGTGTAAATGGTCTGTAGGTGTGGTAGCTGTGCAGCCTGTGATTGTCTTTAGGGCTCTGTTTTGTATGGTCTGTAGGGTGTTGTGATGAGTCTCAGCGAGGTTTGATGGGAGGCCAAACCCGCCCCCCCTCACAAGGGGGCGCGAGTATGGAGTGGTTGAGAGAATAAAGCATAATACGTTGAAGTGGTTTGGACCTGTGAAGAGAATGCAAGGTGAGGAGTACTGTATATAAAGAAGGTATATGGAGTAAAGTTGTGGCACCTGGTGAGAGGCAGACCTCCAGTTAGATGGCAAAACAGTGGAAAAGCATGTAAGGGAGAGAAAAGTGAGGGGCAGAGGAGGGTTTGACCAAGTAAGGAGGGAGTGTTGGAACGCAAAACTGGAGACACTTCTGCCACCCCCTGGGGGGGGGGGGGGAGTCCCTGGAAGGAACAATGCATCAGTTATAGAGACATGTTTGTCTCCAGATTACTTAAATAAAACCAATTTATGTAATTATTTATCAAACTTTTAATGGATTGTATGATGATAACACTCATTAGTTTACAGCCCAGGGTGAGTGAGCAATGGAATGATTTTGTACAGGGTGCAGCACACATGAGACTTGACATACAATTAACATTCATACTCTTATGAGGACAGCAACATTACACTGAAGTTCTGCTCCTGTCCCCATCTTAAGGATATAGATCATTCCTGCACTGCAAAACACTTGAAACATAATGAAAATGACATTCTTTAATATTCACCTATTCAGCAATGTTGGAATAAATTACCTGATGATAAAATGAAGAATTTATATTGTCAGAGCACAGCATAAAGTATAGGAGGAGGCAGAGCTTAAATCATTGCAATATATTTACACAAAACATCCCAATTCTCATTGTATCAAAATATTTCAGCTTGCCGTACACAAAATTTTGCTAATTATTTACCTAAAGGTTAATAATAATCTTCAATTATGATTGTCCACAACACACAGCAAACTAACAATTTTAGGTGTTGGTATGCAGTTCCTTTGTTATCTTTCAAACTCATTCAGGTGGTATTTCCTTAATTACTTTAAGAAGCATGAGACACTCATTCATGGTGGTGGATAGATTGACTGGTATAACTGCTTGGATACACAGATCCAACTCTACCGCAACCAACTGCTGCCTTGCCAACCTACCATCCCTTGTATCATGAGAATGCCAGCCACAAACTACAATACAAAGCAAGCTACATATCTGTGCTTCTTCAACTGTTATCTTTAAGTCATGAAAGCTAATCACAATCATAAGTACCATACTGTGGAGGTTAAAATACTTGACAAATACTGCTATGATTATAAGGATATACCGTAAAATGTATGTGCTTGTGGCAGGCTCCTCAACTTAATGGGATGTAGGAGACTGGTCTAATCAGTTTCAGAAATCAGGTATGTGTGAATAAATTGTCAGCATGACCACATAATAATGCAAGAATACATCACTCAAATGCATAAATGTAAAGAAAGCAAAATATGAAGCACACACTGTACATGTTCATGAATATTAAAAACCTGAATACAATGGACATATAAATCATACATGGAAATATTGGATTTTAGAATTTCCTGACAACTCGTTTAATAAACCCTACCCACAATAAGCATTACAGTAGTTTCAGCAGCTAAAAAATTGGTTACATTTGCATTAATGTTTTTTCATTTACACAAATGTAGTACCTTTTTTAAAAAGGCAGAAATAATTCATTTTAATAAGATTATTTTATTAGATTTTAGATGGCTTTTCATCAAACTGTAATATACGAATATTAAGTTAGAATATTCATATCTTCTAAATTAAAGCCCCTTCATAGATAATTATTCTTTTTGAAGAATATAAAGATAATAATCCTTAATACATGTTTCTGAATAGTAAAAATGATTGCTTTTTTAAATAAGGCTGATTAATGAACAGAGGCATTTCCTTGACAGAAAAATATGTCAATCCATGTGAACAAAGATGTGATGTAGGTTATTTATCTTAAAAAGCCCCAAATGAAAATAAGAGCCTAATGGTTTATTCATTATTAATGACACACATAACACTGGTGTGCTACGGCACATACACTATAACAAATTGGTATGTGTATATTTATCATCTGCAGTGCCCAGGACTGCATTTACAACTGGTTATCAATATATCTGACTACAGAGGATCAGTACCACCTAAATTTCTTATTTTAAGATCCATATTTCAATCTATAATGCAAACAAAATTATAATTTACAATAAATAAAATAGTTTTACCAGTACAAACACACATTTATGCATTTCTTTTTTCAATTACCATATCAATTTGTACCTGTAACAAAATTTAATATACAGTAACTCCTTGATTTGTAATTTTTTTCACATCCACTCAATTGATTTTAAAATAATAGTTGCACCAGAATTAAGCAAAATTTGAAACACTTGGATCAAGATTTTATACATTTTCTAAACTATAAACCATTACATATTGTATCAGCAATAACTAAAACATTTTTTTATAAATCATACAACACAGGTTATTTTGCATGTCTGGAAAACACATTCTTAGGCCAGAATAGTTGCTACATTAAAAACTGCAACAATTCCCTTTGGTTTAATGGGGCCTGAAGCTAGGCTACCGACGCCAGATGACCAACTTCATATTAACAATTCATGACCAACAATATACCTACTGAAACTGAAGTTCACATAAGAAACTTTTAATGATCATTTCAATTACAGTATGCTTTACACTACTTAACCATATATCATGGATTTACAATATTCAGATCCTGCATCAAAGACCTCTATAAATATTTATAGATTCTGTAGAAAATCTAACACTACATCTTCTGTAAGAATAACCCTTTGGTTATTATGGCCAACATAATAACAAACTATTCCCTATAACTTCACATAATAAGTATAATAAATCTTCTCTATCGCTACACTAACTTTCCAACACCATTTCACCTGAAACACTTTCTATATCCTGTTAACAAACTCAGACAAAATTATCATTTCACACAGCACCACAATCAATACCTCACAACTCTCACTCAATTGTAATTTACAACATATGAAGCAGAAAATTAGTTTTTGCTTGCAAATAAGTATTTACAAAAAAAAAATTGGAGAATGGCCATTAACAGTTATGTCCAGATACTGTATTTAACATTTACAAAATGCTTCAATACTGAAAATTCTTACACCAGCACTGTACACTACTTAACACTGTTCATATCTTTGAAAAATGTTATAGGGATATAACTTGTTTATTATTCTTCAAGAACTTTCTATGTATAACAAAGCTACCTGGACACAATCTACCTGATTAAAAAAGAAAAATTTGTGAACACAAGCAAAAGAAATAATTCCAAGCACAGCATAGACAAACGTGGAGTGAAGGCACAATTTGTGTGCAATGGCTTCCTGTATTGGCTACTTACAAACATTCAAGGTTTCAACAGATTACAGTAGGTTCGCTCATTGCGCGTGTTCTCGATGCGTGATTCACCTATTGCGCGACGAACTCCAAATAAGAACTATTTCATTTCATTATAAGCGATGCTTCCACAGCGTGCGTTCTTGTGGCCAAGAGTGGCTCAAATCTAGTGGTTCTAAGAAGCACATCTACATCCGGTTTCCACGTGAAACTAACTGCTCCCCCAAACCCAAGCTACAGTCTCCCGCTCCCTCGCATCCTCTGTACCCGCCTCTCTGTTGTCACTGCCTTGTTACCCTACACACAAACACCTGTCTTCACCATGCTAAGGGTCAAGCATAAGAAGAAATTCCTGTTGCACACTCTGAAGCTTCATGTTATTAAGAAGGAGGAGGAGGAGGGAAAAGGAAAGACATCGATTGGCACAGAGTTTGGGCTGGCAGAGTCTACCGTACGTACAATATGGAAGAATGGGGAAGGTAGACACAGTCACATTCTCTGTGCCCTGGTTAAGTTCAAACATAAATTGAAGACTACAGAAACCTCCAAGCAGAGAACCAATGAAATAATGTTTGGTCTTGACAAGCTGTTACAATATTACACTGACAGACACATTGTTGAAATAAGCAAGAGGAAACAAAGCCTAATCACTCATTACCTAGGCGGGCAGATGCAAAACAGACAAGAACAAAAAGAGTATGAACAAGAACAAAAAGAAAAGATCAATGATAATGCATCAGTTGTGTCTGCACTTGACTTTGAAGGGTTTATGGACGAAGTGAATGAGATCAACATTGAACGCAGTGCTGGTGGGATTGGTGGTGTTGTGGCGGGTGAAGGTAGTAGTGCAACCTTGGGAGGAGCAGTGGGGAGGCCAACAGTGTCACGGCCAGCCTCAGAACCCCATCTCTCACTTCTAGTGTGCTTCTGTACTATTTCTTTGGTAAGAACGTATATTCATTGCTACGGTGACTCATAATCAAATCACAATTACCAAATACCGTACTCTACTCTGCATATTGGAGTACAAGATCTCAGTAATTGTCAGTGTGAGGCAGTGGCGGCCCATAAATAATTTCCCCATATAAAATTGTATTCGTACTATGCGATTTCTCTTTACCCGAGCACCTTTGCCGACCAAATAGGAGCTCAATAAGCAAACCTACTGTACTTACTGATTTACAGCCCGAAGTGGCCAATGGATTGCCAATCAATATGTGGTTATGATGTGGCACTGTCTTGGTTAAGTGAAAGATGATCAATGGAATGATTAATGTATGATTTAATCAATATAATATAAGAGCTAAACATCAAGTCATACAAAAATAACATGCATCAAATTGCACTTCACATGTCCTTGACAGGCTTGTAATTATAGGTTATGACTACAAAAAAGATTTATCATATGATGAAAATATATCTGATTCATCTAACATTATATACATGAAGAAATGTCAGTGTCTTATTTGCAAGCAAAAACAATATTTCCATCAACAGACTGTATATAGCAACTGCCAAATGATGAAACTATAAACTTAGAACATATAAAAATTTATTCTTAAACATCACTGCCATTATATGTAATTTTTCCTCTTACCTCTACCATGATCTGAAATCATATCAAACTCCCATCACCAATCAAGTCAATTACAGGACCTTTGTCTTTTTTCCCTCCCCTTTAAATACATTTAAAAAACTTCATTCTTTTTCCTGTCTCTCCATAAATTTTCCTTAATTAGCACTTCATGATGCATTGACTTTCATTCGTACCCACAATTATTTTTATTGTTAATCAGCCATTTAATCTCATCTACTAGTTTCACATATGATAGAAAGCCACCACCAAATCTTTTCTCCATCCCAATCTTCATCCTGTCCCTAGCTCCCAATAACTACATCAAACCTATCTCTACAAAGGCCCTTTTTACAGTTCATCCCTATCCAGTAGAGTGTACCTGTTCTTGGAAGGTGCCAATTTCTTGAAAGTTGACTCAGGCGGGGTGGTAGGTTTATCTTTTTTAACTCCATTCTGAGTTACATCAATGCCATTGTCATTCTGAAAGGAAATATTTTTTAAATCATCTTTTGTCTTCCTTATTGAGATTTACTCATACCAAATCTTTCACAAATTTCAAAAAATCTCACATCCCGTCAATTCTTCAGACTAAAATATTTCTCAACAAAACTATCTTTACTTCTTCACTTTATATATATATATATATCTATACCTTGAAAACTATCATATTTTAGCATAATAAATTAAGCTATCTCGCGTTTTCCTAGTTATTTTTAGGGGTAACTTTTTTTTCTCGGACTTTGACGCACTCCCCTACTCAAACCAATCGACTTACGAAACTTTCTATTTCAGATTCTGGTGTGTAAAATCAAGCTCTACAAATCTGTAATAACAGAATTTACCTAAACGAAACTTTTAAAATCACCCTGTAATTGCGGTTCAGGCGAAAGTAGCGGTAGGGGAATTGCGGCACCTATGGGTTAAGTGCTATACCTTCTCCCACCTCTCAGTCTCACCTGTATGGGCTCCTTGGTGGTGTCTGGGTCAGGTCCGTAGTGGAATTCCCGATGCAACTTGCCAGAGTACAGGTCTTGAAGGAATGACTTTGCCTTTCCCTCCACGTATGCTTCCTTGTAATCTGACGAGTAATATTTACATTACTAAATGCAAATTTACTACAACACTGACAGAATGCTATGAGTAATATTGGTACAATACTGGGAACAGTTGAACCAGCTGCTATAAAGTAGACCAGAGCATCCTGAGAAAAAAATGGCAATAAAAACTCACCATGACAGTGACATTTGTATGAAGTCACTTCAAATGAAAAATGTGCTCTGATCAGCAAATCAATATAGGTTCATATTACACTTTGGATGCCTTGGTTCATGCTACATCATGGGGTGCATCATATAAAATTTAATAGTTATCAAGCCTAGTTTCCATACACTAGCTTCTAAACTCACCATGCAGCTCATGATCATACACAGTACAGGAAATATGGTAATTAAAATTCAACTGTCAATCACAATAATATATTCAATAATTACTTTTCAAAAAATCTACAGTTACTACTACAAAGTATTTGTCAATGGTAGCATCTCCACTGGGAAGCACTAACCTGGGAAAAGGTACATATGTCGGAAAGAGTCAATAGCAATGATTGGGAGATCTTTCTTGGATTTACCCAAGTGATGTAGTGGGTGAGCAAACTGAACACCATCTGCTGTCAGGAAGTTCACATTTTCTGTAAATGCAAAGTCTGATTGATAAAAAATCCCTACATAATATAAAATTAATAAGCATTAAGCATAATAGACCAATATGTTTTCAATAATCATTAACTAGCACATCCCATACCACACATGAAATAAAAATACCATTTCATAATGGCATGAGCCCTATAGGCCTAATAATTTTCAAGCATAGGACTTACATATCTCCTGCTTATTGTAGGCGATTAAAAAGGAGTTGGCAATGGCAACAGGCAGGAAATTTTTATGTTCCAATTATAAAGATAGATATTTAGATAAAATGACCCCTAGTCTCTGGCACTTTAGTGAGTGAGTGTTAAGGATAGGGAAGAATGGAAGATACTAATTGAATGTCTAACCTCATGAATGGGAGCCAAACATAAAATTGAAAATAATGTTATTGATTTAAAAATGGCATGCCTATCAAGAAGTACCTGCTGTAGGAAATGTTTCTGCATCAATATGTTTCACCATATTCAATGACCCACTCCTGAATTGATAAGTTCCACAATAAAAAGGGATACACTACAAAATAAAGATGAATGGTGATAACAGCAGTTTATCTTGCTATGTAGGTTTCCTACACTGATAAGGGTATGAATCAGCACCAGAAGAAATACCTAGTAATGTACCAAATAAATTTAATTTGAAACATTTCAGAGTTAACTTACGTTTCTGGTCGGTCAGTTCCGAGTGCACTAACTGGGTGAACTTCTTTATATTCTCAGTGTCATCTGGGGCATGGAAAAGGATAAGGAATGGCAATCCTTCCTCCGTCAGTTCTTCAGCATTCTGCATCATGATGGGAATTTATTAAAAGGTTAAGATATACCAGTCTACTGTATCTGTACCCATAATTCAGAAAAATATTGTAGATGTGACATAAACCAAGAATATAGTGCTGCCTAAAATAAAACAAGAAAAGAAAGGTTGTGTGGCATAGATGTTACTGTCATAAATATTAGCTTTCCTTTTATTTCTTCTATGGCCAAATAAAATACTGGCATTCTCTAATAAAGTACATTTTGGTATTCTAAAGCAAGAAGGGGAAGACAATAATATACCTTGAAGGTGATTTCACGCACAAGTGGGATGCAACGCTCAGTTGCCCATATGGACACCTCATCATACTGATTTGCATTACCAGTAAAGGCTTCATCCTCCTTTGTTATAGAAGCCTTAAATGCAATGATACTCTCTCCAGGTGGATGCATTGAACGCACTGTCTCTCTTAAAATGGAAACAATACAAAATAATTAATATTGTACTAACAAATTAATATCATAATTTTAAACCTATTCAGTTTCACCAAAAGCTTTTAGGCAATTCAATATCCATTCTACTCGAAAGTCATAAAGAAGCTCACCCAAATCCTGCAAGGAACTGGCAGTCATCTTTCAGATTGGTGGCTACCTTGCGAAACACCTCGTACTCCGGCAGCTCTTTGTGCTCGAAGTAACCGATCACAACCCTTTTTGTATCCTGTAAATTTATATAATCATATCAATCATGCTTAATAAATTCTAGGCACTAACATTAATTTCAGAGTTTTTTATTTGTGTCTACTGTAGATTTGTCATAATCTGGGATAAGGTTATGGGCTTCAAAGACACAAGGTTACATTTGCCAGAATTCTGAATTTGGATTTTGTTTCAAGAGTCTATGGGCTCATCTACCTTAAAAAAAAAAAGGAAGAATCGGTCTGAAATCAGTCTGCGGCAGATAAAAATGTCCTTTACGGGCAGTACTAGAATCTGCTAAGTACGAGTGAAGGGATGGATGATGCTTCAGTGTTGTCACAAGATGCGTTGGAAGAAGGCAAAAATAAAGTGAGTCTGTACTGTCTGGGACCATATGATAGGCTGGAATATCTACTTCATAATCAAAGAAAACTGTAACCTATAGCAGTGAAACAAAGTACTATAGTACTGGTATGTATTAAGCTGATGCAAACTAAACATTAAATAGTAAAGGTTCACCTTCCTCTCTCCTAAAACTTACTTCCAATTTTGGCAGTTCATCAAGTGAATCGAAGATCTTGATCGGGTCCTCCAACTGTTCCTTGACATATGAGGCAAATGCATCAGCTGAGCGCTGACCTCGATATTCTCGCTTGGTTGCTTGTCCGTTCCGTAACAACTTCAGGGTTGGGTATTTGGTGATGTGGAACCTTGATGCGATGCTTGCTGCCATGGAATAGAGTCTAATATAGTACTGTACAATGCTATTGGTGGTAAATTTAGAGTATATTGATTCTTCTAAACTATTCCTGACATACTGTACTTTGGAGGAATCAAGGCAATGCAATGAAGCAAAAGTATATTATCCATTTTAAGTTGTATCATTAATAAACATACAGAAAGATGGAGTGTGTAAATTTAAGTGCAACTTTTGAATGAGCATGAATAGAATACAGAATTAATGGTATTTAGGGATGGGAAGTCATTTTTGGATATTGATTAAGCTCACTGGATCTAAGGAACCAATCTACTGTACTGTCATTAAGATTTCCAGGAACAATACCCAAATGTATGCCATTGATGATGGTACCGGGTATGTCTGTGTGTGCTGCACAGTACTGTACTCCCTCATTATAAACGGGGGTTGCGTTCTTAAGATGGCCGTCAATATCGCATTACAGTATGTTAAATAAATGTACAGTGCTGCCCCCTCTCCCAAGGAGGCAGTCCTTAACTAGACAATTTCCAAGAAGAGTTAAAGTGATTTTAAGAGAAAATTACCAACATTTATGCATACAAACTAAGGAATGTGTGTGCACGAATAAAAATTCAATTAATTTTGGTGATAACTAAATTTACCACCCCACTATTACCCTCACGCTCGGTTGATACACTCGTGGTATCACGAGAACAACTTTTTCACCCTCCCGCTCCCTCGTTACACTCGTGATAAGCCCAACCCCTATATAATGAACAACTTTCACCCTCCCGCCTGCTTGTTACACTAGCGATAAGCCAAACCACTTTATAGTGAACAACTTCTCAAAACAGTCATTTTTCATACTTGTAACACATATCCCATTACAGACATTTGATATGGTGAAAAGTACAAGTGATTGTATGAAAAAGTGACAAAGAATAATGATTATATACTAAGGAAATGTATTTGTATAAGTAGAAACTCGTGTATTATTGGTGATAACTTAACTTGTCAACGATCACCCTCGCTCATTACACTCGCGCTTTTAGGCCTACCCTTTTAGAATGAACAACCATTCAAAACATACATTTTCCATACTTTTAGCTCAAGTTTGGAATTACAGTATTTTTAGTTACAAGAGAGTACGATAGAGTAAATCCGTTGATAACGAGGGAGCACTGTAATTCCCTGCAAATAATTTTGTATATAAAATTTCCACAACGCAAATCAAGTTTACACAATCACAAAATACAAACCAATTTACTTACATTCAGCATCACAATCAACTTTCCCAACGACTACTCTACCATCGTCAGGAAAGAACTCCCTTACTTTGTCTGCCGTCTCATCCCAGGTCGGTGCCAAAATATTGCTAAATCGACACCAATCAGCATAAAAGTTGATAAATACCAGTTCATTATTACCTGAAAAATTGAAAGTTGCATCCATTACAAAAACTGGGGAACTACAACAACAAATACAAATAATTTTTTGTTACTAAACAGTGTGAGAGTCATGGAGGGAAGGCAACTGGAACTATAAAAGACAATACACAAAAGTTAGGACTCAAATTCCTCCTAGCAGGTCACATTTGTGCTTAGATGCAATCTCTATTTCACAAAGTTTGATTACCCCAGTCAGGGAATAAAGCACCAAATGCATGACTTCACCTTTTAATGTACAGTATAGCATCTTGTATGCTCCCACTGGATACCCATAATTTTCCCTCTCCATTCATTCCAAATGTCCAAGTTATTCCGTTAACACTGCTAACGTTCATAACATCACATTCAAAAGGTCTTTAATTTTAACAATTGAAATTGAAAATATAATTAATTCAACTATTAAGAGTATGTTAAAAGAAAACAATTGTTTGGAGCACTACGGTACCTCTGAAATTATGGTGTCTGGTAATAGAGAGAACTGTAATTCTTATTTCCATGGAACTATCAAATTTCAACATCCAAAATTTGTCTACAATCTACAGTGCACTGACTTGAAATTTCTAATTCTGTTAATGTTGCCTTAGTCAAAAATGAACAAGCAGGACATGTACACTTACCAATTGTTGTATCAAAATTTGAATTGTCTAATTGTAATGCTCCTCCATGTGTCCTGCTGAATTGAGCTCCCAGCTGAAAATGTCAGTTAATTATTTAGTTATTTTAACCATTTAACACATGGGGTAAATACGATGGCACATACTAAGGTTAATGCCAGAGGTAGCAAGCATACGGCTCAGGATGTTAGCTTAGAATGGTTCGTCTGGTGAAAAGAAATCATTACCTTCCAATCATATACATATTGATATATGATTCCATTATAATCCTGCAGACTATAAAATCAGCATAAAATTCCAGGTGGAGATTTAGTAAAGAATTACCTTGCAAATTAATACAATTGTTACCAACTCAAAACCTAGCATTTCCATACTTCCCCTCGGTTGGTGGGTAGAAAAAGTATTATTTTCGAGTTACACATGTGCTTGGTACAGTATCTTGTTTTCAGTACACGAACTGAATTGGATTTCTACTACTTTGATATAGATTTTACCTTGCATATAATTCTCACATAAGGGAAACATGCCCCCTCTGAATATACAGTAGTCCCAAAAACGAGACAAAATAAGGGTTTCCCAACTATTTTCTGCATGTTTGATATTAGGTGCCACAATGAGGTCATATAGCACCAGAAGGTGATAGAGGTGTGACACCAAGCAGGAAGGAAATAGAAAGAAAAGAGGGACAGTTAAAAAACTGAAAAGGAGTGGCTGGGGCCAAAAGGGTGCCAAACCCCCCATCACTACAGGCTATACCCCCCCTACAGGTATCTTCAAATGAATGGCGGTAGGCCTACATACAGTACACACATACATGTGACGGTACATACAGAACATACATACATGCGGCGGTACATACAGTACATACAAACATGTACCGTACCTTACATCCATTAATTCTAAATGTATCCTATTTTGGCATTAAGTCCCTGGGTAATATTTAGGTGCTTGTCCATAATGTCTTCTTGACTCAAGGTTCTCAGAATGCAATGTGTTATAGTGTGTTTTTAACGAATCTGTTGATCACATCCATCACAAATATGTGTTTCTGGATATATCACCTCCACTCCCCACAACCCAATTTCAAAAATCCCTCATTTTCACCAGATTTGAATAACAGATTCATTTGAAAACTACTATAACGTATTAAATAGAATTAGATAGACCTGACCCGACCTACCCTAACCGAATCAGGACCATGGCAAACTACCAGGACCTAACCTTAACAGTTTATGGGGGCCTGGTTGTAAACACTAAGTAACCCTCTTGAATTGCTATTTATTCAAGAGTAGCTTGTCCTGTCAATAAATACAAGCCTTATTACAGGTGGGGCAATTCATCAACGTCAGTAACACTCCGTGGATATGTAAAAAGTTTAAACTGGCTTTAATATTATCAAAACGGCGCTGAAGAATACGTCCAGGGACAGACCAACACTCGGTACAAAGGGAAGCCATTGTAATGAATTTGAAATCAACTACAGGTACAGGTGGCGAAACCTTTGGAAACCGAAGTAACCTTATGTGTGTGGCTTTAAGTTTGTTTATCTGTGTGAAATACTTATGTTAATGTAGAATATTATTTAATTAAATTAGCATTTCTTTTTAATTACACCACAATGTAATTAACAAACTATCATAATTCCAAACTTTTAATAGCATTGGGCCACAACATACATACATTACATAACATACATACACCTGTAACATTAGTTCGTAAATAATTATTCTAGTTACATACATACATACCGTACATACTTGAGTTTATTATCATGGGCCGTATTCAAGAATATCCGTGGTGTGGTACTGTACGACAGCTGTTTGTCTATGGA
Source organism: Petrolisthes manimaculis (assembly GCA_034508575.1). Lineage (NCBI taxonomy): Eukaryota > Metazoa > Arthropoda > Malacostraca > Decapoda > Porcellanidae > Petrolisthes > Petrolisthes manimaculis. Next base: position 99,537 of record JAWZYT010002238.1, read on the forward strand.
GCCATCATACTGCTAACACACCATCGTATCCATACACCACAAATGTTCGGTATTTATTGAAAGAATTGCCATTTTGTAGCAGTGTTGCCAGATCCGGCTAGGGCCCAGTAACTTGGGTAATTTGCCCCAGTCCACTCCTGTACTATACCCCAATTATTTCCCAGTACTTTGACAAGTTTAGGTCCCAGTAGTCTGATGCAGTCTAGGTTAGGTAAGGTCAGGCTAATTTCAAAATGCCCCATTTGAATATCTTGGAAATGTGGAGGAAATGCCATAGAAGAAAATAGTCTTAGAATGGTCTAAAGTGGATAATGAAGGTACAACAACCGTACGCAATAACAGTACAGCTCTGTACTTCTTTCAATATTTGGTGAAAATATTTAGAATAATCTAAATAAGTGGGTAATGAAGGTAGAAAAACCGTAAGTTACGCGATAACGGCGATTCTTTCAATATTTACCAATATTTTCAATACTTACGGCCCATCGGATCCTACCGGTACCACACCATCGTATTCACCATCACATATGTTCTTGAATACGGCCTGATTATTATACTGGTACCACGCCATCGTATACACCACAAATTTTCTTGAATACGGCCCATCGAATCATACCACCAATACACTCGTTCCAACACAATACAGACATCGTACCGGTACCACGCTATCGTATATACCACAGATGTTCTTGAATACGTTCCTATCGTACTCAATAATCCCCACATAATATTCACTTACCATTAAAAGACACAAAGTCGATTGGAACAGTCTTAAATTTAGCATTTTTGCCAATAAATATGACAGCAGCAACAGACTACCACACTCCCTTCAACAGCTGTTCTCTCTACAACACGTCGACATCAGTGTTACCAGATCTGAGCCACCATATTACCACAACTACAATGTCAAATTTTCCCTTTTTACCTCAGCTTCAATATCCGAATTTCCTATTTTTACCTCAGCTTCAATATCAGAATGTCTCAGTTTTATTTCAGTTTCAACATCAGAATTTCCCTTTTTGCTTCAACTTCAACATCAGAATTTCCCATTTTGCCTCAACCTCAACATTAAAATTTCCCTTTTTTTGCCTCATAATTCCCTATTTACTCCTGACGATTATTGTACATTAATGTTACCATCTTCTTGATATTTGTTTGGTAGAATTTTTCCTATTTACCCTTGCACATTATATAATTTTTCCATTGGTACATCTAAATTCTCCTTGTCTAAAGAAAATGTTCCCTATTTGGCAACACTGCGTCTTCACACAAGGTAAAGTTGCCATTCTCGCTGTATTAGTGAATTATTCATGGTTTATTTTATTCATTCCAGTGTATTTAAGAGTTCCCTACACGATAGTAGCCGTATAATAGTGTGCCTAGCTAATTTTAATGGCTTCTAGTATGATACATTTTTCCTCGTTATAATACCGTAAAATCACAAAATTAGTGTTATTTTGTCAAGCTACTAGCATTGCCGGGGAAACACGACTCACAACAAAAATTCATGTGCAGTGATAACGATAACTGCATATATATATAAAACCATATGATGTATGTTTTTGTAGTCATTAAGGCAAAAGGATGTTAAAACTATATATTAATACAAAAAGCCGAAATTGTGAACACGCACTGTTGCACAAGCCGGTCACAACACAACAGTTATCTCCTTAATTAATTATGATAGAGGCATTATTCATTCCCAAAATAATGCAATATCATATATTAAAAAATAAAAGCTATGTAGAAAATGCAGTTTTTAATAGAATATTCCAAAAATAAATGTGAGAAAAAATGAAAAAAAGACATGCAATGTTGTCGTGCACTACCAGTATCATATAAAATGCAAAAGGAAGTTGAGTCATCGTTCAAATCTTTGAAAAATCACGTACATTTTCTTAAGAGAGACAAAACAAAATTCTCTGTGAATAGTAGTCATCCAGCACAAGACTAAAATAAGGATTGTTGTTGTACTACAGTTGAAAGATATATGGTCACTTTTTAGTGGATTTGACGAGATCTGCCCACTTGAGGTGTACTGTAACCGAAGGCTCTCTATTTTTTCATTGCTATATGGACAGCCAGCACACGGGGGTGCATTAGGTACTTGTAGCTCTTGTGGTAACGTGGACTTGGGCCCACAGCAGACAGCACTGGCGGTCGGAGGCCCCCAGACTCTTTGGTCCAGTAAACTCTGGTCCCATCTTCCTGGGATTTGCTCCGGTAACCCAGCTGCCCAGCAGGCATATATGGCCAGCTCCTCCTTTATCTTATTTATTTATTTATTTATTTTTATGACCGAAGCGTACTGGGGGTCTGTGGAGCAGGAGGTCATTCTGCCCCAGGATAACATCAACTATACAATACTACGATTGTATAGGATAGTATAGATAATATGGTTCTTGCTACGGCGGATAAACCAGCACCATATACCACACAGCCTGCAGGTATTCACGATAAAAAAAAACAGACAGTCGCATAGATATCACGTATACATTAAAAAGGTGCAGCTACAATCATATATCCACCGACATCATAGTAAACATTTTGGCAATATAGAACAACACGTATATGATTTTGCAGCACCTCATAATAATAATTGAGGGGGTCGAGTTGATTTAAGGTTTTTAGCATGGTTATATTTTTATATGACATATGATTTATTTGCACGATGGAAGGAAAGTGTCGGTGGATATTTGATTGTTGCTGTACAGTAGGCTACGTGTAGTCGTGTACAACATTAAATAATAGCAGCTGAAACACACACATATACACACACACACACACACAGACATGCAGGTGTTCCATGCCGGCTTACACCTGCCCTCCTGATATATATATATACTTGCTCTCTATCTATGGGAAGGTCATAAATTCAACGAAATACATTCACACAAAATTAATATTTACTTTTCAGCGCACCAAGGTTCTTTCATCCACACATACGTACTCTATATATGAGCTGACTCAGAGGCAAGCAGAAAATAAAAATTAAGGAATTATAAGATCGAACAATGTCTTCCCTCATTACCTTAATTGTGTACATCATCCAAAAACAAACAAGAACAAGAAGGGAAACCCTTCAAAAGCTCCGGCTCTTAATGATTCAAGTGAAATAATCAAATATCCATATGTAAAGGTCTCAAAAATAGTAATTATGTTTTATCTGGATTTTCGTATTCATATGGTTATATTGAAATTTTGAAAATGAACCCTTTTTATTGAGGGTGAACCCCTCGGATAAATGATTCAATGTCGGTAAAAGAAAATGGATGAGAGAGAGTGAGTGAGTCAGTCATGCAGTGAGTGAGTCAGTTGAACCTTTTTTAAGAAGTGGTCGCCCCAAGAACAAGAATAATTACGATAAAACCTAGAGCTCTCGGCTTAGGCCGGAGCTAAAAATATGGAAATATTCCTATAATCAATCAGATCAAAGTTATGTTCCTAAAGCAATATAAAATACATTCAGGCATTAGCCTATGTAATTAATAAAATTAAGTGTTGAGAGGTTTCATATACATTTAATTTAACTGGGTTTCTGGCACACAAATCCCCATATCTGTTTGAAACAAAAACTATACAGATCGAAGCCTATATAGTCACAAAGAAATGTTTTATCCATCGCCATAAGAGTTCAGTTAATAACTATAATACTTATGGTAGGCCTAGATTAAGACATTTGTTAAATTTCTCGACCATAACCATGCATAACTCTTCTGTGAACTTAAACCCAACGCCAAACCATTAATTATCCTGCTCGTACACCTGCTGGTAGCCTACCATGTCCAATGAATAGGTTACACTTGTTTCTCTGCGTCTTACTACATCTGAATATATAAGTACAGAAGGTTTTATATATGTTAGTTTGTTTGTTTGTTTTTTCTCTATACATTACAAGGGGATCGATTTACTACTGTATACAGAACACTCTAACCAATTCAAACAATAATAACTTTTTTTTTGAAGGATCTAGTTAATATAGGATTAGTTATCATGTGTTAAATTTGTTAAAGTGGAGGGCTTTCCTCGTCGTCAAAATTGTAACTAATTTGTGATCAAAACTGATACGTGGAAAACCTAGCTGTAATGTAATCATTAGCACGTTCACCTCATAACTGGCCATGACCACTATATGTTTGTATAGATATATAGCCTAGGCCTATTGCAGGGGAGCAAGATACAAGGGGTTTGATTAAATTAAGACAAAAGGCTAAGTTCTATATGGATAATAACTACATAGTGTAATTACTTCATGCAACTATTTTTTACGCATTCAATTATTTAAAGTAAATACAGTGAATATAACATACACACAGTCAGATGGAAGCAGCCATGCAGGGTGGGTACTGCAGTCCGACCCAGCTCCTATCCTATCTTATCTTATCCCCAGAACTCCATATCGTATCTTCCCAAGCCAGCCAGGATAAATGTGAAGAGTGGCGTCAGGAAGGGCATCCGGTCACCAAAATTGGCCAACACAAAAATAGAAAGCTTACTATTATATACTATTATATTACTATTATGCAGCTACTAGGTATTTAATTGATCACTTTTGGTGGTATTCCAGAAATATTTACATCGATCATTAAGTTTATCTGTCATTCAATACCTTTAACGTTATCAGTTGCAACAAACAGAAATACGTAACGTACAGTACGTGCCTATAATAGTTGTGTATACTCTATCTCTCTTTATCATTGGTAATTACCCTGTTTTATCTCTCTCGCTCCACTTAACTCAAAGCCATTTCCTTTTCACTAGGACTCTCCATGAAGACGAGTTTGCACACAGAAATAAGTGAAAATGTACAGGCTACATAAATACTGTAAAGCGTTTAACACACTAGCACGTATTTATTCTGTTTTCCGCCTATCATTATTCGAATTATTGCTAAATTTGCCTCGCATAGATCCCTCCTAGTTTTCTACACCTCTTAATAAAACAGGTTAGAGGACATTTGATGCCTTAATTAAAATTGGCCACAGGACGGAGGAAAATAGCCCCTTGTGATATTTGCTTAAGCAGGGAATAATTCAAAGCAAATACTGTACATGCTACGCTATCTTTACATGCTACGCTGTCTTTACCTTGGAGACACGCATAGCATAATCACCCATCATTAGAGTTCCGTTACTTTGTATAGGTTACAAGTAACGGAAAACTGACTGTCGGACACAGGGACCAGTTAAAGGAGATATTGGTCTGACGATCGATGTACTATATCTATTACAGGCCTATATGTGCCTATAAAAGAGCAATCGATCTGTAGGTCCTACTGCTGAACTACGGGTACCGCCCGATTTGTTTGTCAGAGGCAAGGCCTAGTCTGTATAGGCCTTGGTCAGAGGAAGCCAACGAGTTAAATGTCGAGAAGCAATTAATGACAGGAGATTTATTGCATTCTATTTATTATGCCAACCACAGAAGTGAAAAGGCAGGAAATTAATCATAATTAATTGTAAAACTACTTAACAGTCTTTATTCATAATTATATCGAATATGAAGATTTCAGGGAAGCGGATGGTCAGGAGGCGCCGTTGCAAAGATAATCTCGGATCTCCCCCCTTATGGTCATAAGATTGTTTTGGTTTGCCACAGGTTACGCCCCTTCACTCACGCCCAACATCATAATCCGGGTAACATCAAAATAAATACATAAAGGGTAGTTATGACATTAAATTTAAGGGTATAATAAACTTTGGATAATCTTTGGAAGCATTCCTCATAACGAAATTTAATAAAAATCAGTAATCATATAGTTAACATAATGTACATACAATACATTTATAAAGGTCTCGGTTGTTGGTCGCATCTAGTTTCGTCACAATATGCATATTCATGTATTCACACTCTGATTTTTTCCTACTACATCACAGGGTCCCTTAATTAACTGCAAAATAATAATGTAAGAGCAGCTAATTTTTTTCAGGTTTTTAGACTATATTCGGTAATCTTTTACAAGTTGCCACAACAGGATTTCACTGGAATTTTTATATTTCCTAGAAGGATTTAGTGTGACTACCGGGACCTAACCAGGGCAGACTACCAGGACCTAACCTGGGCAGACTATCGGGACCTAAGCAGGAAAAAATATACAGTAGAAATTAGTCAGACCTCACCTGACTCGACCTAACCTAACCTAATCTGGACTGGGACACACTACCAGGACCTAACCTAACCTAACCTAATCTGGACTGGGACACACTACCAGGACCTAACCTAACCTAACCTAACCTAATCTGGACTGGGACACACTACCGGGACCTAACTTGGGCAGACTACCGGGACCTAACTATAAGAGGTAACTACTGTTATGCAGCATTTGCAGAAGAAATGGTATATAGAAAAGTTGTTTGTAATAGTGAAATATAAACACTGGTAATAGTAAAAATTTTGAAATCGAGTTGTGGCAACTTGTAAAAATATTCCCTATATTCTTTCTCTTTCAAGTTTTTAGTGCAAATATTTTTATTTTCTTATTCCACCATATTACATGAATTGTGAGAAGTCCTTGTATTATTCTGTTTAAAATTGACTGGGGAAAAATCTTTAACCTAGTTAGCCTAACCCAATGTAATCCCAGAGCTGTTGATTAGGTTAGATCAGAGGTTATTGCCTTTCAATATTAAGGTTAAGCTATTAACTAATAATGTAGAATAAATTGTTGGAATAATATATATTTTAAATATTTTCTTTTATACAGTGTGGAGATGAAGGCCTGGTATATAAGAAGATAAAATTAAATTTAAAAATAACAAGCAACTTTACCAATTCCAACAGGTGTAACAATGGATGACTCAAATGACAGGTGGCTGTGGAAGGTGTCGCCAATTGAGCGTATTTGTGAAACTTGTCACCAGAGTGGAACGCTGCTTGTTGCATATCATCTCACTCTTGGTTCACATACACCCCTTCAGGAGGACCATGTTACACAGGCACTCCTACATCTTTATAGGTAATGTAAATATTAAAGAAATGCCGGTAAGTTTACCAATTCAAGGCAGCTGCATATTTAGGCCCAACCTCTCTAGTCCATATAACTGGTTAGCCTGTTTTAATAACTACTATAGTCCATTCCAATAAGAAAATTGGCTCAGATTTGTGCAAACACATCGATAGAGGTGTCATTCTTGCTCCTGTTTGGATTGCATTTGATTTGTTTACAAACGTTTTACTTATTGGTATTTGCAGTAATTATACAAGTAATATTAGAATAAAACATGACATTGTGCTCTAGTACATAAGACTCTCATGAATACAATGTTCCTTTCAGATTTTACGTAAAAAGCATTAACTGCAAAGCTAAAATGAGTTGTCAGCTGTGCCTCCTAACATACGAGTGCACCTCGGTCTCGTATTGAACGTGTTCACATAGAACGAGCGACCAAAATATTAGCTTAAAATTATTTTACAAAACAATTGCATCCATATAGAACGAGTTGCGAAAATAAGTGAAGCAAATCCGAGGAGTTCTTATACAAAATGAGCGAAATCGTAATGAACGTGCCAGGAAATGACATCACTGACATCTGTGAAGTGTAGGTAAGTGAGTTCCCACCAATTCTCCCATTCATTCTCTCCCCCTACCCTCAGTCTCCAATCCTCCTTTCACCCTAGCCCATGGTCAAATGGAATATAACTCTAGCCTGGTTTGTGTGACTCGCTCATTTTTAGTAAATACAAGTTAACCACGAGCTTCAACATTCATTCATGTCAGGTCGTGCATTTACAAAACGGAAGGCCATATCCTTCGATATAAAGAAGGAAGTTATTTCTCGGAAAGAGAAAGGAGAAGGAAACACCAGCGTATGGTTAATAAAAGAAAACGAACAATGATCACACTCTCCCATTTCCCCTACCACCTCCACTATCACGGATGTCTCCGACTAATCTCAGTCAAGTGAGTCATCTGCGAAAACCTTAGTACAAATTGTAATATGCATTTTACATACATCCCTGTAGGATTAATGCAAGAAAAACATTATAAAGTATTTTATATTAATTTCAGGGACAATTTTGGTGATTGATCGACCAATTGTAATTTTCCTCATAGGTTACGTGTATCACATAGAATGATTTTACATAGAACGACATTTTCTATCGACCTATTGGACATTCTATTCGAGACCGAGGTGTACTGTATATTCACTTTCAGAAAAGTGCCATGTTTACGGGCATGCTATGGCAAGAGGGATGGGGACCTGTGGTTAAGAAAAGTTAATCAACTAAACATTGACTTTAAGGTAAGAGAAGCCAAGTTAATTAAAAGCTAGTCATTTTTGCACTCTAATGATATTTATTACTGTAATTAAATTGTATAAAGTATGGAATGATTCTGTGTACTGTACAGTTGGACACAGGAATCTGCAGTGGTAGGTGGATGATGTTTGTCCTTCTCAAGTAAGGAGTGACTTTTATGCGGTATTTGCTTATTGTCACCATCATACATCATAATTTCTGCCATGGTACAGTATATCTTATTGGTAGCAAGGGAATTTCATACTGGGAGGAGTGGAGCATCTTTCACCTTGGCTGTACCACGAATTTCTGTGTCCAGCTGTTCATGACTATCACCTCTTATGGTTTTTATTACTGTTTTATCAGACAGTGTCCTAGCATGTGTATGTTCTACATTAATATTGCTGTTATTATATATCAAACAGTTTGTTTACAGTTGTATACACTAATGTTATACACGAATAATCATATTAGGCCATGTAAATAAATATGAACAAATTGCTCCTCTCAGGAATTGAACTCTAACCTAGCCAATAAAATACTGTACAAGAGACTACCCATTATAGACCATGACATAACCAGGTTGTCTGACTTGATTAGTGTGGCATGGTCTAGTCAAGTGGGAAGATCCCTTACCTTACATTCACTAGGGTTCGATTTCCAAGAAGGGTAGCTTGCTCATAATATATGTTTGCATGGATTGTATGATTACTTGTGTATTCTTTAATATTACATCCTAAAATAGCAACAGCTTATTTTGATCTGCAGGTGTTACCTGAAAGTGAGCTCCACCAAGTAATGGACTGCCTTCGAATGTATCGCTATAACTCCTTCACCGGACCACTGTGGTGTGCTAGACTTGTTCATGAAACTGCTAAATTAGATGCAACACAAGCCAAACTTCCTCACCCTATCAGCTCTGAAGAACCCTGCTCTCAGACTGCACCAGATGTTACCTTCTCTCATACATCCCACCTCTTCCTTGGTTTTCATCATGGTATAGTTGATGGAGTGACTATCATGAAAATTTGTGGCTTGCTGGCTAGTCTTCTTGATGATGTAATTGCTGGTGAGGAAATAGATGATGAAGACCAGTTAGGTTTCCATGTTTCAAACGAGGAGACAGAAAAAGTCGTACAAGAGCATAGGGAGAAACTATCAGCAAATCCAGAATTAATGCAGAAATTGAAGAAAGAAATGGAATTGAGGGATAACTGGAAGACCTTGCTCAAGCAGATACATAAGTCTGAAGTTGGAGAAGAAAAGAGTTTGCACATTGAACAGAAGCTGGATGAAGAAGTTACTGGAAAGTTTATAAGCAGATGCCGCAGTGAAGGTGTAACCATTCACAGTGGTTTTATGGCTCTTGCTCACTGGGCTCTCATAGATGTACTGGCTAGTAATGGGTTAGATCAAAATGTTTACAGTATTTATGCCTGCCATGTTGTCAATGTACGGAGGTATTGGCAGTCAAATTCATCCTGTGCTCTTGGCTGTCATTTGATTAACAGCCTGACTCTCTACACCGATGTTCCAAGCAGCCTGAACAAAGACAGTTTCTGGGATTTTGCACGTATGGTCCATGGTGATGTGCAGGGGAATCTAAAGTCTGGAAAAATTCTGGATGAAGAGGCATATGGTTCACTTACTCCTCAGATGGTTGACCTGGACCAGTTCCTTGACTTTTCCCTCCCGGCCGACATATATGCATCCAACATGGGGGACGTTACAGGGTTGGTGGTACAGGGGAAGGAGAAGCATGTCCGAGTCTCTGATATTCTTCGTTCCGTCTCCCTGCATAAGCGAGACAGCACGTGCTCACACTTATTTCATACTTTTCGTGGTTGTCTCATTAATGTGCTAGACTACAACACACGTTTTGTCTCCACCTCCATTGCTCAAAGTTATGCCAATGGGATCTTTAGTCACCTTGCAGAAGTAATTTAATCACTATATTTGGTGTATCTGAAATTGTTAAACCTTTTGTTGATTTAAATAATAATGTACAGTATTTTTAAACTGATTATGTACTGTACAATATTTTTATACTTTTTATTTGGGTGTTGATCATTGAATATATTTTATTAGTCTTTATAATTGAACTAGGCACTTAGTTTAGATATTTTGAAACTTTTATATCCACATACTGTATATATATATATATATTAACTTTAAGGAGGTAACACAGTTTTAGCACCTTGATTCCACCAAAGTATGCCTGGAAACATGACCAGAAGAAAAAATATTGGTGGCCTGCTGCTTAGAATAGTATGGAGGAATCAGTTGCTCCAGATTTACCAACACTAATACTCCCTGTATACTGTATATAATTATGATGAGCATTTATTGGTCCGTGGGAGTTTTTTTACACTGCTGGTGATGTGAGAATAAGATTAAGTGAAGCATCATTGATTATTGTGCTGAAAGTGTCCAGAAGTCCACATTGATTGATGAAAAAAAATAATAATAAAGACTTGAATATTGTCGCTGAAGGCAAAGAAAATTATCATAAGGTAACATAGGTAAAAATTAAGGAGTTTGCATAGGTATCTCCCTCTTGATTTACAGTGGTTTTCTTTGGTGGCTTTAGAAAATGGATGTTATGGTTATCTGTTGTTTCTGAAATAAAGTTTATTTCTCTTAACTGACATTTCTGCTGCTGTCCTCCCATCATTGCAGTTTCCTTTGTGCTTGCTGCCCCACCTCCATATCACCTTCCCCTTCATCCTACACGGTCTTTCAGGCTTAGGGCTGTCTTCTGTCATTTTTAAATATATTTCTCCATTATTAAAAATCTTTGGTAGTGCCTACATTTTGTGATATGTACATAAAAAGTGACTACGGCTATTAACAATGAGTGTACTGTGTACATTTGAGAGGTGTAAGAAGAAAGTCGCATACTTGACTGTGTGGGTCATTAACTACCCATGTTATTACACCCCGATATCTTTCTTCTCTACCCATAACACTTGCATGTAGTTAGCTGGCTGTAAATATTAATTCCCGTGCAAGTAACATCCTCTATGAGTACAGTAATTCCCAGAAGAATAACAAGCAACGCGCCCATTCTCCAAGGTCCCACTCCTTAGTACAGTACCAGGTCACAGGGATAGTAAATTGTTGATAAATCTGGAGCAACTGGTTCCTCCAAATTATTCCAAGCAACGGGGCACCATTATATTTGCTAATCTGGTCCGGTTCCTGGCATACTTTGGAGGGATCAAGACGCTCAAATTTACCAAAAGAGTACTACTACCTATTCTCATCGAGCATGCAGATTGAAAAAAAAAATGAAGTGGGGAGTGTGTTAACATTTCAGAAGATTAATTAAACGATGACATATGGATATTCCATCATTTTGTATTAAGTTGTCTGTATATTAAATTCCAAGAAACTGGGCCACGGTAAAACAGTTATATTTCTTAGTATCCGAGCGACTGCGACAACTGATCGATCATCAACTCACGAGGCTTTCACAAGAGAAGTGGCATAACGGCCAGTCGGGGGAAATACATAGTAGTGGTGTAAAAGTAAGGTAACAGTTTTATTTTCATATCACATGTTTTTAATTTATTTCTTACAGGATTGTGATGCATAATGTGTTAAGTGTTGCACTCTTACTAGATAGAACATTTTAATTAACTATCCCATTTTCCCTTCTATTTCCTTCGTTCCTGCTGTCCCTCCTCTTTATCAACTTCTCCATCACTCTACAGGTTCTTCTACTTTTTTTCTTCAGTACAGTTCATTTTCAGCCATCAACAGGAACCCGGTATAAGAATTTCTACAGGGTCCTCCATGCACGTCTATAGGAGGGAACTGTGTAAACTTTTCTTCTTCTGTTCAGTTCATCCTCGGCAATAAACAGGAACCCGATAATAATAAGAATTTCAGCCCCACAACAGACCCATCCAAGTAGCCTGCCCAGGGATCATTTCAGAATCGCGAGCTCCGGAGGAAAATTGGTAGTCTTAGGAGTGGCTGGGGAGGATTGTGGAGTAATGACTGGAACGGGAACCTCAATCTCAGGGAACCAACAACCTTTATAGGGCAATATTTGTTGGTATAGTGTACGTGTGGCTTCTAGATCTCGTCGTATATAGCTGGTTACTAGGGGAGAGACAAGATAAATATACCTTGGGGAGAGATGTATAGTACAGTTGCCGGCCGGACCTTATACAGTATTATATAACCGGTACAGTCAGTGTTGCCAGTTCCTTTCTCCTGGAATAAGTTATAATAAATGCTGGTACATACAGCCGTTTACAAAAGGGTGAAAAAGAGGAGGAAATGTGGAAAAAGTAAGAGAAAGTCGATGAAGTTAAGACTAAAAGAAAGAGGAAGGGAAATAGATGCAAAAAGAGGAAGGGAAAATTTCAAACATGTATAAGAGAGACGATAATTAATAAGAAAAGCTGAAAATGGAACGAGGGAAGGAATTATGAGGAGGGAGGCAATTAGAGAAGGAAGACCTAAGAAATTATGAAAATACCTTACAGTAGTTAATTGGTGTTGTGGTGGAGGTGGAATGGGGGACAGAAGTGGAGTCAGTGGTGGTGGAGGTTAAGGTGGAGGGAATTACTGTGTTGGTGATAAATCTGGTGCAGCGACTGATTCCTCCAAACTATTCAGCTTTCATTAGTTTCTTTATATACACTTGGATAGAATCGATTAAATTAAATTGTTTTCTTCAGTCTGTATCTCGAGGGAAGATTCTCTCGTTGGTGAATTGGAAGGTCTCTGACTCCTCCAAACTATGCCACGAAACAGATCCTCTATTACTACTGTACCATTGAGGGAGTCTCTTTCTGTTTCCTAGTATACTTTGGGTGAATCACAGACCATCCAATTCACAAACAAGACATTCTCCCATTATTATGGTGGTGAAGGATACTGTGCTGAGCATAAACACATCATTATCTGAAGGGATAATCACCATCTTACAACAACAAACGTTAATTAAGGGTTGTTCTGGCATAGCATCTAACTGTTTACGTGTAGTGGATGATCATTAGAGGGATTATCACCATCTTAAAACCAATCTGAAGCACACACAGAAGCACACACACACATCTCGAACCAATGGAGGCTTTGCATGGGCTGTCATCCAGAAACCGCCTGCTTCAGATCTCAGGCTTCGACTCAGGTGCATGGGCTAGAGACTATATGGTATCCAAGTGTACAGTCGGCAGCATAAATATATAAATTCGCGTCCATCTCATGTAGGCTACTTGATAATGGAAATATGGTCTGATAGTTGCATTCAGAACCAGTTTTTATTCCAACAACATACGTAATTTTATATGAGTACTATATTTGTCATATCTGCATTTATAATTGTGTTAAAACATCACTATAACTTATACATACACAAGTGGAAAGGTACAGAGAGGATCGAGGGCTTAGGTGCCTATCAACAGAGACACTTTGTAGCGAATTTGACTGATGCTGTAAAATCTCGTAGTCAGATTCTTTAATTATGGGGGGAATCTCTTTTTGGTATATTAGAGTGTTCCAATTCCTCCAAAGTATACCAGGAAACAGGGCCATATGATAAAAATAATGGTGGCCTGTTGTTTAGAAGTGTTTGGAGGAATCAGCTGCTCCAGATTCACCAACACTGTACGTATATACTTCCTCCTTAATTAATAATTCTCTTCAGTTCATATTCTGGTACAAAATTAATAAAGTAAATATTGCATTGTTGAAGGGAAAAGTTTTTATGATTGCATTATTGCTTTTATGGTAATTATTATTTTGATGAAGAAAAAAAGAAAAGAAAGAAGAAGAAAAAGTAGAAGGAAGAAATAATAATAATAATAATAATAATAAGAAAGTGCATGGTGATGAATAATTATTTGTCTTTGTACTACTACACACACATACACACACATACATACGTACACTTATCTTTGGTTTGTTTCAATAAAGATAATGGGTCGTAAAAGGTTCATAATAAACAAAACAAATGCGTCTTGTTTTCATCTTTTTTTTCACTTTCTCTCAATATTTGTCAGGGTGTTGCTTCTTTGTCCTCAGTGTGTATTATTATTATTATTATTATTATTATTATTCACCAGTTTAAAAAACAAGCAGCACTATACCACACACACACACACACACCACACATGCCTGCCAGGCTGTTAGAGTTAGTTTTGGAGAGAGAGAGAGAGAGAGAGAGAGAGAATTAATTGATATAATGAAGGGAAGTGGATAAGGTCGTAAGATGAGAACACGAACTATTCCCCTACACACACTCTCACTAACTCCAAGTCTCCAACCCTCTTTCTCTCCCTCTCTCTCTCTAACACAACTCCAATTCTCTCTCTCTCTCTCTCTCTCTCTTTCATTATACTACTAATAAATTCATACGAGCACATTAACACCAGTAAAAAAAATTCCATATATATATATATTTCTCACAGTAAAAAAAAATCCATATTTTTTTCTCTGCAGTAAAAATCTCATCATATCAATTTTTCTTGGCAGTAAATATTTATCTATATTATACTTTATCTGGTCAATCAAGATCTCCAAAATATTTTTCCTGTGCAGTAAAAAATCTCTCCATAATATACTGTACAGTATATTTTATCTGTGCAATGAAAATTCGTATTAATTTTTCTGTGCAGTCAAAAATGTATCAATAATATTTTTTTCTGTGCAGTTAAAAAAACCTCTTCATAATATATTTTCTGTGCAGTAAAAATTCGCATTAATTCTTCTATGCCGTTAAAATCTTTCCATATTAATTTTTCTATGAGCGTAGGAGCATTTTAAGCGTTGCTCTCTGGGAAGCGGTGCACGTAGGCTAGGCTGAATCCAGGCAGGCTTTCCGTTTCTCCCACCATGGAGGCTGCATGCAACAATCATATTTTTCGGGTGTGGTTGTGTTGTTGCAAGATGTTGAGGCATGAGGAAGCAGCTGAGGTCCCCGCAGACCCCCGCTTCTCAAACACAAACAAAAATAACAAAAATGGCCGCCCAAACAGAAGTATACCAACGCAGTTCCTGCCTATTGCAGTCTCCAGACTTCGGCTATATCAGCCAACATACATTAACGTGCACTCGTAAGTACTGTAAAGAACCCGAAGTGTAATTAAAAGTAAATATTGAGTAGCTAGAAGTGATAATAATATTTTAGTTCATTTTATAAGTTAGAACTTACCCTGTGCCCATAAATATGAGGGAGGACCATATGCCAGTTACTTTAAAGTGATTTTTTTTTATCTACCGCTTAAATTTTGTATTTAGTCGGTAATAGTTATGAATTTTTTAGTGGAGAACAATGCCCCAAAAGCCAAACATGAGATTTTACACATGTTAATGTATGCAGGCCAATGTTAAAAAGCAAGTTAAGAAACCTAAATGTAATATTTTGAATATACTGTTAATTAAAAACTTCACTAACTGTATTGTCTAGACAAACTAATATAATCTGCATGAACTATAACATGTGCTTTCCAAATACACAGCAAGTTGTTCATCGGCTGATGCTGGGGGATTCAGCCAGCAGCATGATGAAAATCCACCGATTCAGGAGCTGGACGAGAGTGGTACGTTATAGTGTTTATTTTAGGCTAGGTGTGAAGGAGTGCCAGAACCCCTAATGTAGGTTAGGTCTGTGTGAAAGAATGCCAGAGACCACCTAATGTGGATTAGGTTTGAACCCTTCATGGAGCCTAGGTCTGATGGAGTGCCAGAACCCCTTCATTTTAAAGTTTAATTTTATGGTTGTTTAACCATTGCTTACAATGCTAGGGCAGCTATGTCCGGTATAGTTCCTCGGACCGGGACACAGATTTTTCCAGTACAGTATTCAAAACAACTTCAACTAATTTCTGAAATGTATTTACAGTTATAGGTTTACTGGATGTAGGAATACTTATTTATTAAGGTATTGCTTATAAATGACCTAAAAATATCAGTAAAATCATGCAATAAATTCCAACACCCTTATGTTTCCTTTATACACAGAAATATGTCCCTCTTCTGGTGTGGGATCACAGCAGGATGCTGAGAGCGAGTCACAGCAAGACAACGGTATGTGTTTACGCCTTACAGACCTTATTATAAATGGATGTATTGAAATAATGTGTGTGAGGTTTTCATTCTCATGCTAAAATTGCCCCATTAAGCACTGCGACTATTGAGCTTTCAGAAACTTCTATATCATTTTATATATTCTATATATTTTTTTGGTCAACAGGATGGCCAAGGCAGGCAGTACTGCTCCTGATATAGACATTCAGGATGCACATGTCTGGTTTTGACAACCCCAGAAAAAAGAAGTACCAGGTGTGGAATGACATCGCTGAGGAAATGCAGCAGAATGGCTATAACCACAATGGAACTGCATGTGACAACAAAATGAGACAATTAAAGAGGAGGTAAACTCACAGTGTGGTTTTGCCTTAACAGGTGACTCTTCTGAAGAATTTAATTTTATTAAAAACATTGATGATGTGGATATAATGTGTACAGTACTATTTATTTCTTACCATATATTTTTTCAGGTTTGCCACTTATGCCTCTCTATATACAGTAATTGTTATTGTTGTTTTAGTTCAAGTTTTATAAATACATGTAGGTTCTTTCCAACCAGATTCTGACAGAAGTGCCTTTATCTACAAGTGTACAATATTTTGTTCCAACTACATGTACTCAGTGTCTATGTGGAGTTTGTAGCAATCCGTTTGCTGATGGTACAGTATGTTCATTGTTTCACCACCATCAGCTCAGTGCTCTGTTGTTGGCATAATATATTTTACCATGTGAAGAGTGATTTGAAGTTTTTGTTGTGGTCGTGTTGTGTTGTTGTGCTGTAACTTTTTTAATTGAGTACTAATATCTTACCTGGCATTTTTAGTTGAAACAATTTCAGTCAATATTCCTTTGGTGATCAACTGAAGGATGCTTCAATATAATTTTTATAGCAGAACTTTGGTAATTGATATTGTTACAGTATATCCTAAGATAACAGTAAACACTACTATAAAACAAATTAATTACAGTATTTGATGATGAACCTCATTACATTTCTATTCCATGCTGTAATTTAACTTATGAATTGGAATGTTTAATTTTGCAGCCTACTAAAACTTTGTAACCAGTAGATTACTGTACATTGTGTTAATTGTTTTAATTACAAGAATTATCACTACTAAGTGATATATAAGGCATTGACCCTCCTCTTCTGTTACAGCCCTGAGAGAACGTGCTCTGAGTGGTGACCGTGGCGTACCAAAGGGAACACCAGGAAAGAGAGCAAAGTGGCATCTTGGTAAGATTACTCGGTCTTTTCCGGGGTAGGATCATATTTTAAGTACAATAATATACTTTTGTGAATATGTTATTGATGATTTCATCATTTGGTATACTGTATACAATAATTAGTTACTTGACTGAAGTAAGCTTTAACTGATTATCTCTTCTACAGGCATTCGATCCCAGAGCAATCCCTTAGACATCATGAGTGAAGTTTTCAAGGCGATGAAAGTCCTGGGATTTGTAAGTGTTTGTTTGCACTTATGTATAGATAAACCATCAATTATCTGTGGTTCGGGCATTTTGCCTACTTTTGGTGTGGGTATCTGTTGTGCTAGAATGTTTTATTTCAACTGCAAATACCTATGATTAATAAAAGCCCAAACCCTTGATCCCTTCTGCATCAGAGTTAATGTAATAATCATATGAATAATATAATCACATTGTCCAGTATGAGACAATTAACCTCACATTCTTAGAGCAATGTCTCAGAGGCTTTAATTTGAATACTCAAGCTCCTCTCTTAAGTAGTTTTTCCCTTAATACAGTACAGTATGTGTTGGATTTCAGCTTTGAAAATTAATTGCAATGATTTGTTTGAGATGCTTGAGGTTAAGATAGTTAATATTGATTGTTAATGATAGATTATTATTATTTAATGCTTACTTTCATCTATGTATAAATAGATAGATAGAGTATATTCATCGGAGTTACATCCTAAAGTAAATATTGCATAATTTTATATTTTTTTTAAGGAATGGAGGGTTGTCAACCCCTTCCATGTGAGTGTATGTCGGAAGAACCCCATTGGTGTCAGCTATGTACACATGGCCCTACAGCTGTACCAGGTTGACTATAGGTCACACCTCCTTGACTTCAAAATTATCAGTAATATATCTACTGAAGGTCAAATTGAAAAGAAAGGTATTATATTATCTTTTAGTATTTGGTATTTGATATGACACTTGAGTATAATTGTGTGTGCTTTTCAACATGTGTAGCCACTTAAATGCAAATATAAACAACTGCTTCATTGCTTAATAATTGTAGTGTTATGTATCTTTTTTAATGGGCTTATTTTAATTAAGGAATTGACATATTCTGTAACTGTACGGGAAGAATGATTAGTTACTTCGTTGAACCATGAATCTTTCAGAACCTTTAATGGTCCTCTGATTTGACGTCCATATAACAATTCAAATGGAGAGTACCCTAGCGACTCTTGAGGACACTCTCTAATGGCAAACAATAGCCAATCTATATTTGTGTCCCACTCTTTCTCAGTCTGGAAGCAGAACTTCTTAATCATGGATTTTAAAGTTTGATGATGACGTTCTAGACAACCCTGGGTCTGAGGTCTGTAAGCTGTTGATACCTTCTTATTCACCTCCATCTCTAACATAACAGACTTCATTATATTACT
This sequence comes from Petrolisthes manimaculis, assembly GCA_034508575.1. Lineage (NCBI taxonomy): Eukaryota > Metazoa > Arthropoda > Malacostraca > Decapoda > Porcellanidae > Petrolisthes > Petrolisthes manimaculis. The sequence continues at coordinate 118,465 of JAWZYT010002238.1, forward strand.
AGTGAAGTTTGACCCCTGGTCACTCTGGATTTCCTGAGGAATACCAACCTTGGTAAAAAGATGTAATAAATGAGACACAATATTTTTAGCCTTAATGTTGCGTAAAGGGAAAGCCTCGGGATACCTAGTAGCTGCACACATCACCGTGAGCAGATACTGATTTCCCTTCGTTGTCTTTGGTAATGGCCCCACACAATCAATTACTATTTTCTCAAATGGCTCGGTAGTGACAGGGATAGGAGCAAGTGGTGCGTTAGGGACAGTTTCGTTAGGTTTACCTACCAGTTGACAGGTATGACATGATTTCACAAACTGGTTGATGTCTCGCTTTATATTAGGCCAAAAGAAATGATTAAACAGTTTACGATAGGTATTCCTCTGACCCAGATGACCAGAAATCCCTTCATGAGCTAATTCCATTACAGATGAACGAATCGATGAAGGAATAATTACTTGAGTTACCGTAGACCAGGTGGCTGAATCAGGCTTATCCAATGGGTGGTAACTCCGCACGAGTACCCCTTTATTATAGAAAACATTAGGATTCTTACCATTTATTGACTTATCATCTGCAATGTGCCTTAGCTTGGCCAGAGAGGGATCTTCCTCCTGAGCCCTTATGAGGTTTTCCCTATTCATGACCTGGGAGAACAAGGTGTCCCGATGCGAGAGTGAAGGAGAGTCAACGGCTTCTGAAACATTCTGTGAACGTGTAACCACACAAACAGGGAAAAGGTGTGGTTTCTCCTGGTCTAACTTTGCCGTGGGACTCTCATTCACAGGTTTTTCACTCACTACCACATCAGGAATCATGCCATGTCCAGCCAAGTCATTTCCTAAAAGAAAGGTTACCCCAGGAATTGGAAGATCAGTCTCTAGGACAGCTACTCTAACTGGCCCCTGTATCAGCTCACTCTGTACATGGATGTCGACCATACCTGCTGTAGGAGTACAATTGAGGGTCTTTAACATAATTATTTCCCCAGTGTAATGGTTTTCTACTGAAGGCAAGGCCTTCTTACACAAAAGGCTTTGAGCTGACCCAGTGTCTCTTAGTATGGTAACAGGATATCTTTGTGTGTTGTCAGGAAGTGAAACTGTTCCACTCACTTTGAAAGCAGAGAATGGATCAGACGTGAGGGAGTTGGTCTGGATACAGGTTACAGGTTTCTCTGATTGTGTTGGTTTTTGTGTAGTGGCAATGGTAAGTTTGTATGTTGATGATGTTTTACACTTTGGATGGGTACAATGCAAGATATTATGTCCTGGTTGTTTACAATATGAACAAAATTCTTCACTTTTATCATATTTATAACTAGGTTTCTTAAAATTAATGGCTGGAGGTGTGACCACAGACACAGGGTTATAGCTGGAGGAGAATTTCACATAAGGGTTTTTGGGTTTATCACGGCTTGGTACATTTCTATGAATCAGAGCATAACTGTCAGCTAACTGGGCTGTTTTAATGAGATCAGCCTCGCCCTTCTCTTCTATATACAATAAAATATTGAGTGGTAATCTACGTTTCCATTCTTCGAGAGCTACAAGATTAACTAATTCAGAGAAGGTAGATATATTAGTAGCTGACAGCCATTTCTTTAGCATCCTCAGTTTGTTCATGGCAAACTCTAAAAATGTGTCTTTGTCTGGTTTAATATAGTTTCTGAATGTCCTACGATACTGATCAGGGGTGATTTCGTAGGCATCAAGAATAGCTTTCTTCACAAAGTCATAATCATCTGAATTCTCAAGGTGATTGAAAGTTTTCTGGGCTTTTCCTACTAGTTTGGGCTGTAAGAGCCAGGGCCATTCCTCTTTTGGCCATTTTAGGTGCTTTGCTGTTCTCTCAAATGTGGCAAAAGATCTCTCTGGATCACTTTCTTCAAATGTAGGAACTAAAGTAATGTTTTTAGCTAAATTAAATGATTTCTCCCTCTGCAAGTTTAATTCTTCTTTTTTGAGCTTAGCAGATTCTTCTAATTGTTGAATTTTGGCAATTTCTATCTGTCTGTCTCTCCCCTTTTCTTCTAACTCTAGTCTTTTTAATTCGCGATCTTTTCCTCTCTCCTCAAGTTCTAAACGAAGCTCGCGATCTTTTCCTCTCTCCTCAAGTTCTAAACGAAGCTTCTCTCGCTCAAATTCTAACCTAGCTTCCGACCAAGAATCGGGATATGGGTTTCTATCCTGATATTGAGGGACGTCAGAGAATTGGGAGTCGCTACCATGACAGCTCAAGGGAGTACAAACAGCTACTGCTTCCTCAGGCAAAAGGTTCCTATTAGTTAGTTCCTGTATTACAAGATTTTTTAACATTTCCTTAGTGTATGAACTTTCATAAGTTATATCAAAATGGTAAGCCACAAACTTCCAATCATCTTTAGAGATGATAAGTGTTATGTTTGTAATGGGTTAAGCAACAGCAAGGGCAAATTATCCACTAGCTGAGCATGGACAAATTAAGAACAGATCAAATAGTCCATATCCAAATACTGTAATGAGGATATACAATTTAAGCCTTATGAACGTGGGTAGGTCATAAGGTAGGGGGATTATAAAGGATGGTAGGTCATTCCATAATATAGCAGTTTAGATTTAAAAAAACATAAATTTACATGACTCGTTAGCTACTTATATTGTTAGGCCAACATTGTGAAGGTGGTTTGTAAGTTCTATGGAGCAGTGGAAGTGGAAATAAAAGTAAATATAGAAGGCAGCATTATGGCAGCGAGATCAGCCAAGCCAATCATTCAGCCCATAGAGGCATTGAAATGTGTGGGGACAGGGACACACCCTTGTCGAATTCCAGTAGGAAGGGAAAAAATAAATCAGAATCCTACCACCAACTTAGGAGAACTGACTGTGTATGAATTTGAAACTATGAAATTGGTTATGTTGTTGATGGGAAATATTGACTTTACAACGGCACCTTATAAACTTATATATATATATTTTTTATCTTAATCTATTTCCCTTTTTACTTTACAATTTTCTATTCCCAAAAATGCTTGTTACAATTTCAAAGGTTGATGGGAAATATTGCCTTTACAACGGCACCTTATATCTTAATCTTTAGTTTGCACCTCATACACCAATATATATATTTGTTTTTATCTTGATCTTTTTTTTTTTTTTTTTTTTTTTTTCTATTTCCAAAAGTGCCTGTTACAATTTCAATAGTGCACGTTTCATAATAACATCTTAAAGTACAGACGTACGATGTATCAGTAATTATCGCGGGGAAGATTTAACAAAATACATCATAACTCGGCCATCACTCCGTTAACCAACTTCCAAATTAAATCCGCTGGCGTTCACACGCAATCCTTCAGTTAGTTACCCCGGTTCCCGGGGTAACTAACTGAAGGATTGCGTGTGATCGCCAGCGGATTTAACAGGGGAACAGTGTTGGCCGAGTTAGATGTGTTTTGTAAAATCTGCGGGAGTAGAACATGTCCCCCTACTCCCGCACCCTAAAAAACCCATGCACCCCCTTAAAACCTACCCAAACCTGTCACCCTATTACCTCACCCCTTTTAATAATACCATGAGTCCATGATCGTGTCAGTGGCAACGTCGTACAGTCCAAGAAATTCCAAAGGCGACAAGCTCTTCCAGATTAATATTTCATCACTTTTCACGTAAAGTACCTTCAGAAAGTAGAAAGTGCAAGTAAACTATGAGTGTATAATATTATGTCCTTTTCTGGTTACCACTCAAAAATTTCATTCAGTCACGTTCCACTTTTCATTGATAAGAAAACTAAGATTTATTTCATAGAACTGAAAGATTTTGCCATAAACACTCATATTTTTCTTGCACTTTCTACTTGCTCAACTGTACTGTACGTACTGTAGTTAGTGGGTGAAGGTATGGATGAGTTAATTGATAATGGGATGAACTTGGATTGGAGCTCAGTGAATGGGATTGGAACAAAGCAGTGTTATGTTTGTAATGGGTTAAGCAACAGCAAGGGCAAATTATCCACTAGCTGAGCATGGACAAATTAAGAACAGATCAAATAGTCCATATCCAAATACTGTAATGAGGATATACAATTTAAGCCTTATGAACGTGGGTAGGTCATAAGGTAGGGGGATTATAAAGGATGGTAGGTCATTCCATAATATAGCAGTTTAGATTTAAAAAAACATAAATTTACATGACTCGTTAGCTACTTATATTGTTAGGCCAACATTGTGAAGGTGGTTTGTAAGTTCTATGGAGCAGTGGAAGTGGAAATAAAAGTAAATATAGAAGGCAGCATTATGGCAGCGAGATCAGCCAAGCCAATCATTCAGCCCATAGAGGCATTGAAATGTGTGGGGACAGGGACACACCCTTGTCGAATTCCAGTAGGAAGGGAAAAAATAAATCAGAATCCTACCACCATCTTAGGAGAACTGACTGTGTATGAATTTGAAACTATGAAATTGGTTATGTTGTTGATGGAAAATATTGACTTTACAACGGCACCTTATAAACTTATATATATATATTTTTTATCTTAATCTATTTCCCTTTTTACTTTACAATTTTCTATTCCCAAAAATGCTTGTTACAATTTCAAAGGTTGATGGGAAATATTGCCTTTACAACGGCACCTTATATCTTAATCTTTAGTTTGCACCTCATACACCAATATATATATTTGTTTTTATCTTGATCTTGTTTTTTTTTTTTTTTTTTTTTTCTATTTCCAAAAGTGCCTGTTACAATTTCAATAGTGCACGTTTCATAATAACATCTTAAAGTACAGACGTACGATGTATCAGTAATTATCGCGGGGAAGATTTAACAAAATACATCATAACTCGGCCATCACTCCGTTAACCAACTTCCAAATTAAATCCGCTGGCGTTCACACGCAATCCTTCAGTTAGTTACCCCGGTTCCCGGGGTAACTAACTGAAGGATTGCGTGTGATCGCCAGCGGATTTAACAGGGGAACAGTGTTGGCCGAGTTAGATGTGTTTTGTAAAATCTGCGGGAGTAGAACATGTCCCCCTACTCCCGCACCCTAAAAAACCCATGCACCCCCTTAAAACCTACCCAAACCTGTCACCCTATTACCTCACCCCTTTTAATAATACCATGAGTCCATGATCGTGTCAGTGGCAACGTCGTACAGTCCAAGAAATTCCAAAGGCGACAAGCTCTTCCAGATTAATATTTCATCACTTTTCACGTAAAGTACCTTCAGAAAGTAGAAAGTGCAAGTAAACTATGAGTGTATAATATTATGTCCTTTTCTGGTTACCACTCAAAAATTTCATTCAGTCACGTTCCACTTTTCATTGATAAGAAAACTAAGATTTATTACATAGAACTGAAAGATTTTGCCATAAACACTCATATTTTTCTTGCACTTTCTACTTGCTCAACTGTACTGTACGTACTGTAGTTAGTGGGTGAAGGGATGGATGAGTTAATTGATAATGGGATGAACTTGGATTGGAGCTCAGTGAATGGGATTGGAACAAAGCAGTGTTATGTTTGTAATGGGTTAAGCAACAGCAAGGGCAAATTATCCACTAGCTGAGCATGGACAAATTAAGAACAGATCAAATAGTCCATATCCAAATACTGTAATGAGGATATACAATTTAAGCCTTATGAACGTGGGTAGGTCATAAGGTAGGGGGATTATAAAGGATGGTAGGTCATTCCATAATATAGCAGTTTAGATTTAAAAAAACATAAATTTACATGACTCGTTAGCTACTTATATTGTTAGGCCAACATTGTGAAGGTGGTTTGTAAGTTCTATGGAGCAGTGGAAGTGGAAATAAAAGTAAATATAGAAGGCAGCATTATGGCAGCGAGATCAGCCAAGCCAATCATTCAGCCCATAGAGGCATTGAAATGTGTGGGGACAGGGACACACCCTTGTCGAATTCCAGTAGGAAGGGAAAAAATAAATCAGAATCCTACCACCATCTTAGGAGAACTGACTGTGTATGAATTTGAAACTATGAAATTGGTTATGTTGTTGATGGGAAATATTGACTTTACAACGGCACCTTATAAACTTATATATATATATTTTTTATCTTAATCTATTTCCCTTTTTACTTTACAATTTTCTATTCCCAAAAATGCTTGTTACAATTTCAAAGGTTGATGGGAAATATTGCCTTTACAACGGCACCTTATATCTTAATCTTTAGTTTGCACCTCATACACCAATATATATATTTGTTTTTATCTTGATCTTGTTTTTTTTTTTTTTTTTTTTTTCTATTTCCAAAAGTGCCTGTTACAATTTCAATAGTGCACGTTTCATAATAACATCTTAAAGTACAGACGTACGATGTATCAGTAATTATCGCGGGGAAGATTTAACAAAATACATCATAACTCGGCCATCACTCCGTTAACCAACTTCCAAATTAAATCCGCTGGCCGAGTTAGATGTGTTTTGTAAAATCTGCGGGAGTAGAACATGTCCCCCTACTCCCGCACCCTAAAAAACCCATGCACCCCCTTAAAACCTACCCAAACCTGTCACCCTATTACCTCACCCCTTTTAATAATACCATGAGTCCATGATCGTGTCAGTGGCAACGTCGTACAGTCCAAGAAATTCCAAAGGCGACAAGCTCTTCCAGATTAATATTTCATCACTTTTCACGTAAAGTACCTTCAGAAAGTAGAAAGTGCAAGTAAACTATGAGTGTATAATATTATGTCCTTTTCTGGTTACCACTCAAAAATTTCATTCAGTCACGTTCCACTTTTCATTGATAAGAAAACTAAGATTTATTACATAGAACTGAAAGATTTTGCCATAAACACTCATATTTTTCTTGCACTTTCTACTTGCTCAACTGTACTGTACGTACTGTAGTTAGTGGGTGAAGGGATGGATGAGTTAATTGATAATGGGATGAACTTGGATTGGAGCTCAGTGAATGGGATTGGAACAAAGCAGTGTTATGTTTGTAATGGGTTAAGCAACAGCAAGGGCAAATTATCCACTAGCTGAGCATGGACAAATTAAGAACAGATCAAATAGTCCATATCCAAATACTGTAATGAGGATATACAATTTAAGCCTTATGAACGTGGGTAGGTCATAAGGTAGGGGGATTATAAAGGATGGTAGGTCATTCCATAATATAGCAGTTTAGATTTAAAAAAACATAAATTTACATGACTCGTTAGCTACTTATATTGTTAGGCCAACATTGTGAAGGTGGTTTGTAAGTTCTATGGAGCAGTGGAAGTGGAAATAAAAGTAAATATAGAAGGCAGCATTATGGCAGCGAGATCAGCCAAGCCAATCATTCAGCCCATAGAGGCATTGAAATGTGTGGGGACAGGGACACACCCTTGTCGAATTCCAGTAGGAAGGGAAAAAATAAATCAGAATCCTACCACCATCTTAGGAGAACTGACTGTGTATGAATTTGAAACTATGAAATTGGTTATGTTGTTGATGGGAAATATTGACTTTACAACGGCACCTTATAAACTTATATATATATATTTTTTATCTTAATCTATTTCCCTTTTTACTTTATAATTTTCTATTCCCAAAAATGCTTGTTACAATTTCAAAGGTTGATGGGAAATATTGCCTTTACAACGGCACCTTATATCTTAAGATTACCAGTAAGTTATGTAATATAAGCAGTTGGTGCAAATCTTTTAGGAAATTATGACAGGTAAGAGGTATTATTTAGGGATGATGACCTGAGACCATGGTTTACTGAAGTTACAAAGCTTTATTCAGTTTTGATCACACTTTCTTTTCTTTTTCCAGACTCAGATGAGGTGGGTGAACAGAGTAAAGTTCACCATGTTATAGAGTTCTTTGAAATGTGTGCTGCATTAATCACCGAACTGGCACGTTAAATGACACTTAAAGTTATCATGCCTTATAGTCAAACCCGTTAATGATATACTGTAAACAAAGACAGTAACAATTGTAGGCAAAAGGCAAATGAAAACATTTTCTGATGAACACCAAATGGTTACTTGAAGTACCAGAATTTGAGGATAACCAGTAAAAGTTATTCTTCAAGTTAATTGTCATCTGTAGATAATAATTGTGCCATTCATATACCACATGATTGAAATTACTTTTTCAAGCATTGTATCTTTTATTATATTTGTTGTACTGTACTTTTTATTAATCATATCGTATTTTAAGTAGTTTATTATAATGGGTGTAGAAGAAAGTGAAAGGAACTGAAGAAAGAAAATAATAAAAATGAAGTCAAAGTGATAAAGGCCATTAAATAAAATATTGGGTCTTTACCTTCAGTAACAGGAAGAGGGTTTACAGAATTATTCAATCTGACCTTGAGGAGGAATTAAGATGGTCAGGAAGAAACTCTTGTAGTCTGAATAGAATAGGCAGTACAGTAATGGCAAATTAACAATTAAATTCACAGTGCCATATAAATAAATATGAGCAGGTTAGTCTGCTCACCCATGCATCACACCCTGATCACCTAGTACCGTACCTAGTATTCAATAACCAAGTGGAATAATACTTTCCTGTAATGATGTGGGCACTAAGGTAGTGTAGTGTAATGTTCTTGCCTCCCATCCAATTGATCACTCTTGTGGGCAAGTATGGCTTCCTCCAACTTCATTCATCACCTGTATGGCTTACCTTTGTTGAATATATTTTCAAAATTTCTAGTAGTGATAATAGTCACCTTTACTTACCACCATCCAGGAATATTTAATCCTGGTGAAATATTATGGTTCAACTGTTTTTAGCTCCGGCCTAAGCCGAGAGCTCTAGGTCTTATCGTAATTATTGTTCTTGTGTACATAGCTTTCACACCCCTTATCCAGATTTTCCCCTAGTTACTTTAATTCTTTAACAATTTTGAGTTCTTCACCATTTGCCTTCAAATTAAATTCTTACTTATCTTCTCGACTATTCGCACCCTCTACTTAGTCAAATTTACTCTCAAAACCCCACAGTCAGTCTTTCAAATTATTTCAGAGCATGCCAGTAATACCGGTAATGCTTTATCTGCATACAGTACCTCATGTTTAAAAAGACAGACTCCTACTGGCAGATATGTTGCCACAACGAGAGATTTGAAAGGGAAAAGTTGACAACTGTATTATTAGAGTGAGTTGGTGGGTGAAAGTTGGAGACCAAGTGTCAGTGGTGGTTACATGAAGGAGTGTGGCGTGGACTGGGACAAGGAAATTCTAATGTGTCACAATAGGGTTTGGATGCAAGGTTTATTCTAAGGAAAATTTACAACTGCACAAACTTTTATGCGAAAGTTCCAGTGGTTCCCAAACCGGGGGGGCGCGCCCACCTCAGGTTTATTATTTTGTTCTATGTATGACTATGAGCAACCACTTGTAGTTTCACATCTACTGTAAATACGTTTGATAATCCTCACTGTTTAAGATATAACTTGTAATGTGAAATGTGGTATTCTATGACATTTATTATGATTTATGTATTATGCATGATTGTATAATATGGTAAAGTTAATGAAAATAAAATTATGTTCTAGTCAGCTATCAGTGACTTCTGTTGTGGTTCCTTCCTAGTTTGTGACACCTTAGCCATGCAAATTCAAAAGAAGTACAAATTTACAACTGCACAAATCTGGATTTACAACTGCACATTTTGAATTTACAACTGCACAAAAGGGGTACAACTGCACGTTAGAATAAACCCTGTTTGGATGGTTTGTGTTTTGTTCATCTCGTAAGAGATAACAGTGACCAGTGATTGGCAAATAGGTGAATAAATAGTTTTTAAGATAAATTAGATATGTTTATGCATTGGTATGCCTCGCTACTTGCGAGATACCTACAACAGGAAGGAAAGTGAGCAAAAGTTTAGTTTGTTGACAAGCAGATAGTAATAATATTTTACTGTCTGCATGTCAACAAACTACATTTTATTTTCACTTTCCTTTCATTGTATCCACCTTACAAGTAATGAGCCTTCATGTGTGGCCAACTGTACATGTCAGAAAACGTTGTGCGGACGCAGCGTTGGCGTTGCCATAGAAACAACAAGTTTTGTTTATGTGCTGTTGCCAGCCCAGTCCCAAGCCGTTTGATAGAGGCAACAATTTTCTCAGCGGCCCGGGCCAGCCGAGTCGCGCTATCCAACGCAGCCCTTATTATCTCTTCCTCTTTCAGTACTATTTTTGTGGTATCATAATGTTCCATCAGGGAGGTTAGTACTTTTTGGTACTTAGTTTCTCTTCTCTCATATGTAATAACTTCTTCTCCCTCCTCATTTACATGTATTATTCCCTTTGTCATGTCCGGGCCGTCCCAAGACGTTTGTGGAATATTGTTCATTCATCTGCTGGTAAGAGAGAGAGAGAGAGAGAGAGTGAGTGGGGGGAATGGGAGGGGTAACTGAACCACTTATCCTATCTATTATGTGTACAGTATAACGAGAAATGTGAATGAAAAAAGTGAAGTACTGTACGTGGGTAAAGAAAGAGTCATAGGTAGCTTTGGTAAATATATAAAGTGTAGAGAGATATACCGTAGTAGGTATAATGTTTGTATATCATTTCTGTTGGTCCTATGGGTGGGAGGGGGATAACTAAACCACTTATCTTCTCTATGTATGCGAGTGTACAATGTTGTGAGTGAGTGTTGTGAGTGAGTGAGTGAGTGAGCTGTTGTGAGTGAGTGAGTTGTTGTGAGTGAGTAAGTGAGTTGTTGTGAGCGAGTGAGCTACGATAAGCGGAACAGGTTAAGTGATATTCAAGGTCACACATTAAATTCTTAAAAGGCGCTTAAGTGACCTGCTCTCATCTCTTGTCCTGCCTTGGTGAGGGGGGGAGGAGAGAGGGGGACAAGGGGGGGAGGGGGAGGGAGAGAGAGAAGAACAAAGGATGGACAGGGAGAGGGAAGAACACAAGAGGAGAGAGAGAGAGTGAGAGATACAAGGGAAGCCGAAGGAGGAAAGGAGAGAGAATGGAAAAATATGAGGAAAAAGGGTGGAGGAAAAAATGATGGAGGAAAAAAGAGGTGGAGGAATAAAGGGTGGAGGAAAGGGGGCAGCAAGCAAGAAACACCCTTTGAGAATGAATAATAATATGAGAAAAAATACGAATAAAAAAAGGATACGAATAAGGAAGAATGAGAATGTGAGAAAGAGTAAGAATGTGAGAGAAATACGAATTTGAGAAATAATAAGAATGAGAGTAAGAATAAACAATGTGAAAAGGAGAGCGAGGGAAAATATCAAGAAAAGCGAAAAAAGATAAACTGAGAATGAGAGGAATGGAAGAAAGATGAGAAACAATGAGAGAAGGAAAATATATACAGATATCGAGTGAAGGAAAAATGAAGAAGAATGAATATAAAAATAATAATAGAAGGAATAAAGAAGATTAGGAAATAGTATGGTGCTGGGGCCTGATGGGCATTGGTGTGGTGATGGGGCCCAGTGTTGTGGGTGATGGGCATTAGTAGGGTGATTGAGCCCAGTGGTGTGAGTGATGGACATTGATGGTGTGATGGGCATTGGTGTGGTTGATGGGACCCAGTATTAAACTGGGCATTGGTGTGAGGGTGACGGAGCCCAGAGCCCATTGGTATGAGTGATAGACATTGGTGTGATAGGCACTGGTGTGAGATTGACTGATGTGGTGGTAATGGGTCCTGATGGTGTGATAGTAGCCCAGTGGTGTGGCAATGAGATGGGGTCCTGTGATGGTGTGGTAATATGGGATGAGGCCCTGTGGTGGTGTGGCATGGCAATATGAAATATGAAATTACCATATATTATTATTGTTGGTGAAATCTGGTGAAATTTTGATGGCTGGCTGGTGAAATCGGCATCTGACGATCTGGCAACACTGCTCAGTGAGCCTCAGTCACTCATCAGGTGCTATATTACTGTAGGGAGGGTATGTATTGCTCTGTAACTTTTCCCTTTTATTTGCTATTGTTACTTACTCTGATAATATTTGACGCTGAATACTAAAATATACTTGACATTTACGTAATATAAGTAAGGATAATTAAGATTAAAGTGGTGGGAGAGAAGGAAAACAGGTGGCGTGTCGATGTGTTTTATTCAAGAACATCCGTGGTGTATAATTTATTTATTATTATGATGGTGTGGTATTGTACGACGGCTCTGTTGTTTGTCTATGGACCCATCGTACCGGTACCACACCATCGTATGCGCCATAAACGTTCTAAATTCCAAGTCGATGGTGAAATATCATCTGTCTTTGGAAATAAATGACACATTATAATATTGGTAATGTTTAATTAAAGTAACTCATGGTTTTGTAGGCAGTATTTATATTTTTATTTTATTTATGGGTACTCTCTTTGTTTCGTGTTGTATAATAATGTTGTCCTCTCTACTTATAGACTTGGTACAGCCATGGCTGACAGTGCTTGATCAGGCTCCAAGGAGTGTTGGTGAGCAACTGAACAGAGTTCGAACAAGTAAATTTTCCAAACCATTCTCAACGTTGAGAGAGGTTTAGAAGACTCACTTTTTCGAACTCTGTTCAGTTACTCCCCTACACTCCTTGGACCCTGGTCAAGCACTATCAGCCATGGCTGTACAGTACACATCCAGTAGGCTTTCAGAGCGGTTAAATGTGTAATGTATGTGTGTGTGAATTTAGTTTTTGAATGTTGCAAGAGTTAGGCCTAACCAGAAGTCGCTTAATTTATGGTGACTGTACTTTGGAGTGGAATATATAGCTCTCTCTAATAACATACAAGTACAGTACGAACAGCGTGGAATTTCTATATTTATTTCTCCTTATCCTAACAATGAAATAAAAGTACCAGTACGTTCCCAAGGCCAAAGTTCGAAGGTTCGAGTCCTTTCAGTGACAAGGGTCGGTCAGTCAGTGAGTAAGTGAGAGTCGTGGTGGTCTGTGTGTGTGTGTGTTTGTTTGTTTGAGTTGGGATTGTCCTGAGGCTGTCACTCCTCTACACTCCACTTCACTCCTGCTGCTGCACCCTAACTCTCTTCCTCTCCCCTCATGGAGTTGTTCAGACCAAAGCCAGTCCTCCTTGTTTTAATATTATCTCTTTACATATTCCTAGGTGTATTTTTTTTCCACATACCTGAATTATTTGTACGATATAAAAAAGGTAAAAGACTTGAGTAGAGTTAGTAGTTAGATGTGGGATGATTTTTTCTCTCCTTTTCAAACTCCAAATAACATGACTAGAAATGTTGAGTGTTAGAAAATTGATATACTAAATTTTCTAGTTTGTTACTAACACTTGATGTCACAGTGGTACAGTAGGTATATACAAATTCCTGAGGGTCAGAGGACAAACTTCTAATGTTGTTGTTTTTGTGGTTCTGTTGGCCTATTTATGACGTCACCCGGCGAAGTTTTATACCGTCCTTATGAATGGTCCTTAATTGCACCGCGAAGGAAGGGGGAAATGACTAAACTTAGTAAAGACGGGTTGTATGGCCAGAGTGGAAGGAAAAATCAAGAGCTTAGCGGAAGGAAAATGGAAAGTAGAGATACTAACAAACAACATGCATTAGTGACTCTTGTGTAGATTATAGTAATTAATATTAAGTTTCCTAATCATATAATTAATAACTTTAGTAGAGGTAATCTGAGGCTCAATACTATTTTATTAGGCTCTTTAATTTGTACTGTTTAGATGTGTATGTAGCCTAATGGAACCCTGAATTCTATTATGTATTAAATTTATGAGTCTTGGTGCTGAATATATGTTATCAAAACCAAAATTTGTACTGAACAGATGTCACCATGGAAACCCAGAGACAAACACACCATCACTGGATAAATTAGAGATGTGATGTTACCTGCTTATTCCTACCAAGGTAAGATGTAATGATATTATACTGTATACTAACCTTCTATGTATGAGATATCTTGCTGTATAATAATATCTGTTGTACTGTACCCTGTGATGTCTTTCTATCTCTGCACTTCGGTATCATTTCCTTCCTTCCTTCCTTCCTTCCTTTCTTCACTCCAAACCTGCCTCTCACTCTCACACTATATTCCTTTCAGTCCTTTTTATTCCTTTCACTTTTCCTCCACTTTCTCTTTTTCTTTCTCTCTCTCTTTTTCTTTCTCTTTCTCTCTCTCTCTCTCTCTCTCTCTTCCCCTATTTTATCTCCCTCAGCAGCCTCACACCACCTCCACCATCCCTCGACTCTCGGGATTACCTGTAGTGTGAGAGAGTTCCTTTCTACCCACCCACCCATCTATCTATCTATCTATCTATCTATCTATCTATCTATCTATCTATCTATCCATTTATTTTCCTACATAACTACCGATCTCTCTTTTTGCATCAATTTAATTCCATCACTGCCTTAATTAAGTGTAATGTAAGACCATTTCTACCTACCTATCTATCTACCCTCCCACCACCCTCTCTCTCTCTCTCTCTCTCTCTCTCTCTCTCTCTCTCTCTCTCTCTCTTGGCATCATTTCCATCCCACCACTTTACCTGAAATGAGTGTAGTGTGTCAGACATCCCCTTCTACTTCTGCCTATAACTATAAAAGTAGTCTATTTGTCCCGTATCATTTCAATTGGCGTCGCTCCCCAAGATTACCTGCTGTCCTATAGGGAGAGATCCGTACAATAAAGTAGAGTCGAGGTTTGTCATTCCGTCCCACCGATGTGTATTTTCCTGAAATTTTGGTGATATTTGGCTGATTGAACGAGAGAGAGAGAAAGAGAGAGAGAGAGAATATTGATAAAGTTAGCCTAAGGATGGAAAGGGGGATGAAAACATTATATAAAAATTGGTACCTGGTACTAAAAAATTCTAGACTAAATTATTATTATGCAGCTGGAAAAAGTGTTCAAACATTTACAACATATTTTTTTATATACGTATAGGCTACTGTATGGCGATATATAAATGGCTCATATTGTTGGATTTGTAAGGGGAATTTATAAGAGCGTTTTAGAGCAGAAATGACATACGAGCATTTTCATCACACGAGAGAGTAAGGGGACATACATACAGTACAGTAAAGAAAGTGTTGGTAAATCTGGAGCAAGTGATTATTACAAAACTATTCCAAGCAACAAGGCACCCTTATTTTTACTCACATGGTCCTGTTTCCCGGCATACTTTGGAGGAATCAAGGCACTCCAATGTACCAAAAATGAATTGCCACCTTAATTATATACGGTACCCTCTTCATATAGGACACTCTTATCGGTAAACAAACAGTCCAGCAGAAGATTAGTAACTCAATATAAGTAAACCTTGCCTAAACCAGAAGGAAAAGATAAGTAAACCTTGCCTAAACCAGAAGGAAAATCATTAGTAGGATGAAGAGTCTGAAACGAGGTGGATTTTTTTTTATATAAATATGAAGTATGAAGCCCAGAAATTACTGTTGATAAGAAGGTAGCGACCGAAATAAGGATGTGGGATTAGACTGAGGAAGGTCATTAGAAAGAGATGATTAATATGAGCAGGTGTGTGTGTGTATGTGTGTGGGTGTGTATGTGTGTGTGTATATATGTACTGTATGTATGTGTGTGTGTGTGTGTATATATATATATATATGTATGTATGTGGGTGGGTGTGTGTGTATGTGGGTGGATGTGTGTGTATATGTATGTGGGTGGGTGTGGGTGTGTATATGTATGTATGTATGTGTGTGTGTGTATATGTATGTATATGTGTGTGTGTGTGTGTGGGTGTATATGTGTATGTGTGTGTGTGTGCTAATGTTGGACAGCCAAAGTGTTTATGATAAGATTATGTCCCATACTTTTTTTTAATATCTACATTATATAATTCATATAAAAAAAAATCCATGTTCCTTACAAGTGCTTGAAATACTAGAATTTGAAAACAATAACGAGGTTGGAGAAAGATAAACACAACACAACGATAGAATAAACTAAGAATAATTCAATCATTTTAATAATATTGTTTTAGGGTAGAGTATACTTTTGGTACATTGGAGCGACTTGATTCCTCCAAAGTATGCCAGAAAACAGAATCAGAGGAACAAGAATAATGGTGATCTGTTGCTTGGAATAGTTTGGAGGAATAATTTGCTCCGGATTTACCAATACTGTATCCTCCCCATTTGGCAGCCTTCTCTCTCTACACGTTTGGTCATCCTTCCAATAGCTGTTATGGGGGTAATACACTTTTGGTACATTGAAGTGCCTTAATTAATTACTCCAAAGTATGCCAGGTAACAGACCCAGATGAAAAAAAAATAATGGTATCTTGTTGCCTGTAATAGTTTGGAGGAATCAATTACTCCTGATTAACCACCCAAAACAACGTGCCATATAAATACTGTATAATATTATTTCCCCTTAATTTTCTCACTCACTCTGTACTCTACAATGATTCTAGACTTTCCAATATTATTATGTTCATCTGACAGCATCCTTCTCCTCCTCATTCTCCTCCCCAACAGAGTAATATCAACCCTGAAGAGTTTATTGTCAGGCAGTCAGTCAGTCAGTCAGTCAGTCATCTTGCAGAAACGAAATGGCCGAGTTGAATGAAAGTGTCTCTCATTGTGTGTGTGTGTGTGTGTGTGTGATAAGATGTGGAAGGTGTAGTAGGACTTGTAGGACTTGGGTGTGTAGTTGTGTGTGTATATGTTTCTCTCTCTCTCTCTCTCTCTCTCTCTCTCTCTGGCAGTAAGAGAACGGAAGCACTAACTTTAGAAGAAAAACACAGCTCTGGCAATGATGCACACGTGACGTCAGAGGCGCCTGATGGGGCACAACTTACTAAGGGGGGGAAGGGGGTGGAGGGGAGGAAGTGTGAAGAAAAGTGAGGGTGGAGGGAAGGAAGTGGGGGGTGGAGGGGAGGAAGTGTGAGGAAAAGTAAGGGTGGAGGGAAGGAAGTGGGGATCGAGAGGAGGATGGGGGATGAGTAGAAGTTGAAGAGGAGGAAGAGAGGGTGGAGGGGAGGAAGAGAGGGTGGAGGGGAGGAAGAGAGGGTAGCAGAGGAGGATGGGGGAGGAAAAAGAGTTGAAGTTCAAGAGGAGGAAGTATGGTTTGCAGGGGGGTGGATACAATTTTTTTTTTTTTTTTTTTTTTTTTTTTTACCTCGATCCGTGTGTGGGTAGTTAGTATTAATATTGATCACCGTACTGGTATAATTAGAGTGTTTTGATTCCTCCAAAGTATACCAGGAAACAGGACCATCTAAAATTCTAAACGAAAATAACGGTGGCCTGTGTTGCTTGGAATAGTTTGGAGGAATACAATGACACATATATTATTATTATTATTATTATTATATTTATTATTATCATTATCATTATTATTATTATTATTATTATTATTATTATTATTATTATTATTATTATTATTATTATTATTATTATTATTATTTAAGTACTCGCCCTTTTCTGACAGTCACCCTTATTAAGATCATTAGTATTATTTTCTTATTGATAAAACCTTGGCTGTACCTGGCTAATTATAAGTTATCGATAATTAAACAAAAAATAACGATAGTTGATGTGGGGAAAGTAATCTGTCTTAATAAGTAATTTCTGTGAGATTTTTTTGTGACGTGGAAACTTACATACATTTATTCAGAATATATTTGTCTATAGATGAGATATTGAGTCTATGAATGTACTGCATTTATGACCACCTGTCTACTTTGTGTTTCTATATGATATTGTCTGTGTGTGTGTGTGTGTGTGTGTGTGTGTGTGTGTGTGTGTGTGTGTGTGTGTGTGTGTAAGGAATGTACAGTTGCATGTTACATTTCCTGACTTTAAGCATCACAAGATATAAACTTTCGAAATTATGGGGCTTCTGTTTTTAAACCCACAGTGATGTTAGATGAAAAAAATTGTCTCGTTGGAAGACTGACACTTACTTACCTTACTTACACCCTAATAAGGACCCTGTGATCGTGTATGAGAATTGGAGGCTTCTGATTGGAGGCTTATGAACGATACTACCCCCTTTGAATTCCTCCAAAGTATGTCAGGAAACAGGACCACATTAACAAAAATAATGATGGCTTGTTGCTTGTAATAGTTTGGAGGGAATAATTTGCTCCAGATTTTCATATACTGTACCGTACTCTTAAAACCTCCAATTCCTTCCTTACTCCAGACGTTTAGGTTCTTGAGTGAGAAGGTCCTCGTAAGTAAAGGTTTGTGTGTGTGTGTGTGTTGCCTTCCAGCTCCACCCAAATAACGCGAGGCTGTAAATATTTTGTCCCGTAAAACTCTGGATCGAAGTCGTTTCTTCCTCACACACACACACACACACACACACACACACACACACACACACATACACACTTACACACAAACACACTGCTCTCTCTTCATCCATCCAATAATAAAAAAAACAAAAAAAAAAACACCATGCACTCCATCTTCACCCATCCAATCAAACACACACACACACTATAAGCCAGTCAGCCATCTTCATACAGACACCCACACATATACACACACACACATACACACTGTGCTCCCTCTTCACACACACACACACTGCTCACTCCTCCGTCTTTACACACACACACACATACACACACACACACTGATGCATTCCTCCCTCCTCCTCGTCCTCCTCCTCCTCCTCCTCCTCCTCCTCCTCCTCCTCCTCCTCCTCCTCCTCCTCCTCCTCCACCACCTCCTCCTCCTCCTCCTCCTCCTCCTCCTCCTCCTCCTCCTCCTCCTCCTCCTCCTCCACCTCCTCCTCCTCCACCAACCATCTCAAGTGCTGACATTTCCACTCCACCTTGGTTTTACCCTCGAGTATCAGACTGAACATACAAGCAGCTGGAGGGAGTGTGCTTTCATTAAGGTTTTTATATCGTCATTAATTGGTATCGTGTCTGAGAAGTGAAGAGAGAAAATTTGCATAATCTGGCAACCATATATTTAATAATTATTGTATTTTTGTTGCTGTGTATTTATTATCTTTTTTAAACGTTGCCCTTTCTCGCATTTCATTTGGGTTAGTTCATTTGGATCTGTCTGTTTGTTTGTTTACTGATATCATATTTGAATAGTAAAGAGAGAAAATTAGCATAATCTGGCTGTCTTATAATACTTATCATTGCATATTAATTTTGTTGCTAGGTATGTATTAATATTTATCCTTATTACCCTCGTCCCATATTATTGAGGGGAGAGCATTTCATTTGGGTTTGTGTAATTGTTTGTCTCACAAAACTACTAGGCTTAATGGAGTTTCCCTAATTTCAATCAAGCAAGAATTAATTATATGCAAAAGCAAGAATTTCTCCAAGTAAAGTTTCAAGCAATGTAACGAAAATATCGACCACCAAAAATTATTATGGTCGAGAAACAAAAAATATCCAGGAAACAAATTTATTCAAGGAGCGAATGAATGCCAACTAACGATATCCCTCACCAACCAACCAGCCAGCCAGCCAGTCAGTTGGTGCCTATACCTAAGGGGGTAATTCACTTTTGTTTCATTGGAGTGCCTTGATTTCTCCAAAGTTGTATGCCAGGAAACAGGACCAGATGAACAAAAATATAATGGTGCAGTCCGGTTGCTTGAAATAGTTTGGAGGAATTTTTTTGCTCCAAATTTACAAACACCGTATACGGACCATGTGATCGTGTAAGGAAATTTAAGGCTTCTGATTCCTCCTGACTATGCCACGAAACAAGCTCCTCTCATATAGATGGTGTTTCGTGGCAATAATTAAAGGACTCGTTTATTTTCTGACTACATCACGGGTTCCCTTAATATGATGGGGATAGGCTACAGAGCAAACACCCTTAGGGAACATACGAACGAGGAGTGTTGGGGTGAGGGTTGTTGAGAGTGGGAGAGTGGATATAATTGCTCAGCTTTGAATACACGAGGAGGTGGGTTAGCAGTGTGTGTGTGTGTGTGTGTGGAGGTAGGTTAGCAGTGTATGTGTGTGTGTGTGTGGAGGTAGGTGAGCAATGTGTGTGTGTAGGTATATAGGTTAGCAGTGTGTGTGTGTATGTATGTAAGAGGTAAGTGGAAATAATTAGCAGACCGTGAATGAGAGCAAGGCCAGCATTTTTAGTGTGAGTGAGTGTGAGTGTGAGCTGAACGTGATTAAGGGGATAGTATTATATTATGTGGTACATTTAATTAAGTGTCTTGATTCCTCCAGGGTATGCCAGGAAACAGGGCCAGATGAACAAAACTAATGGTGGCCTGTTGCATGGAATAGTTTGGAGAAATCAGTTGCTTTAGATTTCCACCAACACTGTACAGTCTGCATAAAAACTATTTAAAATAACTATTATAATTATTATCTATAGAGGAAGCTCCAATACTTTACTTGCCGACTGTACGGTTGGCCACAGAAATTCTTACACAGGCAATAATGTAAAGAGAGGTTATTATTGTGGAAGAACTGCAATGAATGATCTACCAAGGAACTCAAAGACTACAAAACAAACCAACCCAATATTAATGTTGTATTGCAGTTACGTCGTCTTACATTTTTGAAAAGTTGTAAATCCTGTAAAACAAACAAACAAACAAACAAACAACATGTAGCGTGTGTACGAATTCTTGTGGCCACTAATACCTTCCCTTTAATTAATGTGTGATGAGAATACTGATGACGAATTAGTTTGTCGACAACACAGGGAGCATCAATGTTATTCCTATACTTTACTTCCAATATTACACAGACCTAACCCTCCCTCCCCCTCTCCCTCCCACTCCTACAGTATTCAATATATCACACATATAAGGAGGAAATTCATTATGCTGGTAGAAACTTGTTTAATTACTAACTTTGGGAAGAGTCTTGTTGATGCGTAACGTTCCCTTATATAAGATGAAGGTGTTAGGATGTCCAGAGAACCCCTTCCTTATACCCTGTACCCAAGGCAGTATACTGTATTTCCCTTCTGTATACGAGATGAGAGTGTGTTAGGGTGTCCAGAGTACCCCTTCCTTATACCCTATACTATACTATATACTCCAGGCAGCATACTGTATATTCCCTTCTATATATTATGAGATGAAGGGGGCTATATAGGATGCCCATAGAACCCCTTCCTTAATCCCTAAACTATAATAATACAATATTGGTGGTTAAATCCGGAGCAACTGATTCCTCCAATACATTTCAAGCAATATGTCACCAACTATTAACCAATTTTCGTTCATCTGACCCAGTTTTGTGCATGTCAGTGTCGTGGCGTGTTTTGTCAACCGTAATGGGGCCAAGATATTAAGGACCCTGTGATCGCGTATGAGACTTGGTGACTTTTCATTCCTCCTGACTATGCCACGAAACAATCTCCTTCAATATGGGTGGTGTTTCCTGGCAATATTTGAAGGACTCTCTAACCTCCAATTTTTTTTTATCTGACTACACCACAGGGTCCCTTAAGGGGAGGGTATAGTTTGGACATTTTTGGAGATAATGATTCCTCCAAACTCTTAACTCCAACAGGGAACCTTTATTGTTGTTCATCTGGTTCTGTTTCATGGCATACTTTGGAGGAATCAAGGCACTCCAATGTAACAAATGTATACTCTCCCCTTAAGTGCTTGCTTGGGTTTTACTGCGAATAAAAGGGATATTTCATTCTTTGTCGGACTGCCTGGTTGTGGACGATATATTGCATGTGACTACGGATATGAAACCAATTGAAACCAAAAAACCAGCTTTCGGGGGATTTGTCACTGAGGGGGTAAATACAGTGGTGGTGGTGGTGGTAAATCTGGAGCAACTGATTCCCTTTTAAACTATTTCAGGCAACAGGGCCCCATGTTTTTTTTTTTTTTTTTTTTTTTTTACTTTTTTTTTGTCAGTCTGGTCTTGTTTTAAGGCATACTTTGGAGGAATCAAGGTGCTCCAATGTGGTTGTTAATACCTAGTTAAAAACATAGGATCAGTCACCAATACAACGTCAGACAGTGAGAAGAGAACCGATAAATGCACTGGATAAATTTTGTTGAGAGAAAATCATACATATACGTAAACACAAATAAAATATGCATCAGGGTTTTTCATGTCAAATATAAACTCATTTTTATCACGACTATAATTGTCTATAGAGAATGGAAACATGTCCTCTGGTTTGGTTTTGTGTGTGTGTGTGTGTGTGTGTGTGTGTGTGTGTGTGTGTGTGTGTGTGTGTGTTTTATAATGGGTGAGTGATAGGAACAGCAAAGGTTTTTACTCTTCTACATTAAATAAGATTAATACACTACACCAAATTGTAAACATATTAGTAGGAAAAAAAACTACTCCAGCTTGTATAAACGAAAAATGTGAGAGTGAGTGAGAAAGATGTGAGTGTGTAAGTAGATGACTAGATGTGAGAGTGAATGTAGGTGTAAGAGATATGAGAGGGAAGAATGAAAGTAGAAGTATGTGAAAGTAGCCTAGTGATAGAGATGTGAGAGTGAGAGTAGATGTGAGAGTGAGAGTAGATATGAGAGTAAAAGTAGATGTGAGAGTAAGAGTAGAAGTGAGTGAAAGTAAGTGAGTGTAAAAGATGAGAGAGTGAGAGTAGATGTGAGAGTGAGAGTAGATGAGAGAGTGAGAGTAGATGAGAGAGTGAGAGTAGATGAGAGAGTGAGAGTAGATGAGAGAGTGAGAGTGGATGTGAGAGTGAGAGTGGATGTGAGAGTGAAAGCTACTAAATGTGAGAGTGAAAGTAAAGTGAGAGGGACGTGAATCCTGAGGTTCCTGAAGAGTATTGTTGATGCAGCTGTGCTTTCCTCTCTCTCTCTCTCTCTCTCTCTCTCTCTCTCTCTCTCTCTCTCTCTCTCTCTCTCACACACACACACACACACACACACACACACAGACACACACACACAATCGTATTCCTAGTCGTTCGAACTGGGTTTATAATAATGCTTCCAAAATCACGATAGCGTTCTGGCTTTGTGGTATAAATATTTGTCATCATTATAAATTCAATGATGGAGTTTAAAATAAGGAGAGAAAATCTTTGTACAGTAGGAGTATATATTATAAGGAGTGACATCATTAGTATTAGCATTAGTACTGACTTGGAATACAATACTATTTATTTCACACGTGACTTGGATTTCTCTGGTAGGCTACTGTTCATATATGTATCCATTCACTCCTATATTATTATTTACATTTGTTTGTTTTCTTTTCTCAGTCCCTTCTTTCGTTCTGGTCTTCTGAAAAAAGTTATGGAATGGGGCTGTTATTCTTGTGACTGTTTTTCGTTTAAATTGTTTGGTATCCATGTGTGTGTGTGTGTGTGTGTGTGTGTGTGTGTGTGTGTGTGTGTGTGTGTGTGTGTGTGTGTGTGTGTGTGTGTGTGTGTGTGTGTGTATGTGTGTGTGTTTAAGTTTTTGTGGTGTGTTCATCATCCTCGAGCCCAAATTCAAGATATTGTATTATTTATTTATTTATGTATTATTTTTATTAAGTGTGTAAAGGTAGGAAGGAACTAGGAGTGTGTGAATGATCCTCTTACTCTGTCAACATTTACTCACTGCATCTTTTCCCTCTGTCAACTCTCCTGCCTCCGCTTTTCCCTTCCTTCCTTTCTCTTCCTCCTCCTCTTTCTCCTCCTCCTCTTCTTTCTCCTCCTCCTCCTCCTCCTCCTCCTCCTCTTTCTCCATCTGCTCCTCTTTCTCCTCCTCCTCCTCTTTCTCCATCTGCTCCTCTTTCTCCCCCTTCCTCATCTTCCTCCTCCTTCCTCATCTTCCTCCTCCTCCTCCTCCTCCTCCTCCTCCTCCTCCTCCTCCTCCTCGTTTTCCTCCTCCTCCTCCTTCTCTTCTTCCTCCTCGAATTACTGTTTGAATGTCCATTGTATTTCCCCTCCTCTTACTCTCCTCCTCTTTTCTCCTCCTCCTACTCATATCTGTCTCCTTTTTTCATTCCTACTCTCAGACTAAACAATCTTACCTTTCCCAGTTCCACTTCAAATACCAATGATACCGTAACAATAAAGAGTACCCACGTCCACTTTGCATTAATAAAGGGGCTAATTAATTCACTTTGATTACATTGGAGTGCCTTGATTCCTCCAATGTATATGCCAAGAAACAGGACCATGAGAGGAGCAAAAATAATGGTGTTCTGTTGCCTGTAATAGTTTGGAGGAATCAATTGCTCTAGATTTACCAACACTGAACTCTTGGTACATTGACTGCATGGATGAGGAAGAACCATTGCATAATTGTTTCTTATCTGAATGCAACACGTGAACATGCATAATTTATACCAATATATTTACATGTGTATAATAATGAATGACACTCGGACCACTAAGAGAGAGAGAGAAAGAGAGAGAGAGAGAGAGAGAGAGAGAGAGAGAGAGAGAGAGAGAGAGAGAGAGGGAGGAAAAAAGAGAGAGAGTAAATAGAGATCAAACTCACTAAGAGAGGGAGAATGTATAGCCAACCGATGAGAGAGAGAGAGAGGAAAAAAGAGAGTAAAGAAAGATAAAACTAACAGAGAGAGAGAGAGAGAGAGAGAGAGAGAGAGAGAGAGTAAAAATAGATGAAACTAACAAAGAGAGAGAGAGAGAATGTGTAGCCAGCCGACTGTGGGGAAGAGATTCGTCGGGAACAGTTGCCGCTTGAGACACCGCCTGTGGAAGCTGCCTGACTGCCTGTCTCCCTGACTGACCCGTGATGATGTAGGATATTTGGTGATTTATATCCACCCATCCACACTGAACCATTGCCCACCACTTGTCTACGATATTCACTTGTCTACGATTTTCACTTGTGTACGATTTTCACTTGTCTACGATATTCACTTGTCTACGATATTCACTTGTCTACGATATTCACTTGTCTACGATATTCACTTGTCTACGATATTCACTTGTCTACGATATTCACTTGTCTACGATATTCACTTTTCTACGATATTCACTTGTCTACGATATTCACTTGTCTACGATATTCACTTGTCTACGATATTCACTTGTCTACGATATTCACTTGTCTACGATATTCACTTGTCTACGATATTCACTTGTCTACGATATTCACTTTTCTACGATATTCACTTGTCTACGATATTCACTTGTCTACGATATTCACTTGTCTACGATATTCACTTTTCTACGATATTCACTTGTCTACGATATTCACTTGTCTACGATATTCACTTGTCTAGGGGATTCACTTCATTCAGGGGGCTTCACTATCCAGGGTATATTTTCACTCCTGTCTGTCTGATTGTCTGTCTGATTGCTTGCCTGTTCTGTCTGTCTGTCTGATTGTCTGTCCTGCCTGTCTGTCTGTTTGATTGTCTGTCCTGCCTGTCTGTGTGTCTGATTGTCCTGCCTGTCTGTCTGTTTGATTGTCTGTCCTGCCTGTCTGTCTGTCTAATTGTCGGTCCTGTCTGTCTGTCTGTTTGATTGTCTGTCTCTTCCTAGTTATTGTGAAGTTGAGTAGGTATTGAACGTGTTAACTATAGGTTTATGTATGTCAGACATTGCTAAGGAACTATACCGTGTAGGCAATAATTATATGTAGCATCAGATTATATAACATAGATTAACGTATAATTATATCATACTTCGTTGTGGGATGATGTTCTGTAGGAAATAATAATAATAGATATACACGTATTTTGCAGTTACACCTACTTATACTTTAAAATATATTCATTCTTTCATGATATTTTCTTTCATCTTTTGGGTAGGTTTTATCTTCTGACTTTGGACTTGATATCTCCTGGGATCGCCGCTATACCCTCACACTGACGACGAGAGAAAGAGACACATTGAGCTTCTCTTGAGTGATCACCCCATTGACCACCCAAGGGCCTGGAAGAGCCAAAGTTTCCAATACCTTTCCTCACTGCTGAAGTCTGCTTGTGGCAATGTGTCTCTGTCTCTCACCTCTTTTGATTTTTGACAATGTTCCCACTCTGAATATATGAACTTTTTTATGCCCTTTGCTGAATCCCTGATATCAAAATCAATCTTATAATTAATTCTATACTCGAACACACATGCAGCCACACGCACTCACAAACAGATAGATACTCGTACACAATCGTATAATTAATTCTATACTCGTACACACATGCACTCACACGCACTCACATACAGACATATTCTCGCACACAATAGATAAAATTCACTGTCACACCTTGACATTTGTTTGTGGAAGTAAAAAGGAATTATAATGTAATGGTATGTCCCAATGTTTGTGTATAAACCTAATTATAGCGTATATAACCTGCATGATCTATTTACCATATTAACCTACCCTGACCTGATCTCAAATACCTTTATCAATCCTATCGTATCTAACCTTGTCTAACCTATATCCTGAAATACTTAGCCTACCTACTCTAACCTATGTCGCCCAACCTATTCTAACCTATCCTAAACTATTCTGTCAAAAAACTACATAATGTTTTTTAGATACAGCACACTTGAAGAATATGTATGTATGTATGTATGTATGTATGTATGCGCGGCAGTCCTACCCTGGAGTGGCCCATCAGTATGTAAACTCAAGTCCTGCCAGTGTTTTGATAGCGTGCTGGCGATTTTACCCGCTCTGCTGGCCACCACACAGATAGACACACAGACGGACAGGTCGACGGATAGACTGACGGAATGGCGGAA
>JAWZYT010002238.1:150000-152500 GCA_034508575.1 Petrolisthes manimaculis
TGAGTTGATTGTTTGTCCACTGGTGCATGTAAGTCCTCAGGTGCTTGTGGTGGTGACTGTCAAGACTATATTGTTGTGGTCTGGAAACTTAATTGGCGTGATGAGAGTCGAATCAGGGAATTGTGTATCGTGTATGTTGTGGTGTCTATAGTGCTTATGTTACGTTGTATGTTGTGGTGTCTATAGTGCTTATGTTATGTTGTGGTGTCTATAGTGCTTATGTTACGTTGTATGTCTCTCTGACGTGTTAAAGGGATAGTATAGTATAGTGTATGTTGTGGTGTCTAGAGCTTATGTTGCGTTGTATGTATCACTGTGTCTTGTTTAGTAATTCATCTATTAAGGGGATAGTACAGTGAATGTTGGTATATCTGGAGCAACTGATTCCTCCAAGCAACAGGCCACCATTGTATTTTTTTCTATCTGGTCCTGTTTCCTGGCATATTTTGGAGGAATCAAGGCACTCTCATCATGTATCAAAAATGTACTATCCCCTTAAGGTGGTAATTCTTTTTTGGTCCATGAGAGTGTCTTGATTCCTCCAAAGTATGCTAGGAAACAGGACCAGAAGAGCAAAAATAATAGTGTTCTGTTGCTTGGAATAGTTTGGAGGATACGGTTGCTCCAGATTTACCAACACAAAAAAACTTCAGCCTTAAGTACAATGCATATGTTGTGTGTTTCTCAGTGTTGATAATTCAGTAAAAGGGAAAAATGTAAAGTAGCAAATGGGAAGTAACTCTTGATCTGGACTGTATGGAATAAGATGGAGTGGACGGATATGGATCGGTCACGGGTGGGAGGAGGTGTGAGTAGGGGCCGAGGGAAGAGGGAAGGTGGTGTGAGGAAGGAAGAGGAGGAAGGAATGATGAGGGGTTCAGTGAAAGAGGGAAGAAACTATGAGGTGTCTGTGTGTGGGTGTGTGTGTGAGGGGGTCAGTGAAAGAGGGAAGAAACTATGAGGTGTGTGTGTCTGTGTGTGTGTGTGTGTGTGTGTGTGAGGGGGTCAGTGAAAGAGGGAAGAAACTATGACGGTGTCTGTGTGTGTGTGTGTGTATGTGTGTGTGAGGGAGGTTTTGTTATCTCAGTAAGGCTTGGTATAATTGTTTAAAAGTGTGGCAAAGAAATGTTGTGTACAGATTTGGCACATATAATATTATCTACTTTGCTTATTTCGCTTTACCAATAAAAGTAGCTATTTTTCATTTCTTTTTTATCATAGCCACTGTAAGTCGTCTTAATTAATCTGCATACAAATATAATGGTTTATTTTAATTAAAGTGATAGATGAAGCCTTGTCACCATATTTCACTCTCTCTCTCTCTCTCTCTCTCTCTCTCTCTCTCTCTCTCTCTCTCTCTCTCTCTCTCTCTCTCTCTCTCTCTCTCTCTCTCTCTCTCTCTCTCTCTCTCTCTCTCTCTCTCTCTCTCTCTCTCTCTCTCTCTCTCTCTCTGTGGTTAATAGATCATTTGGCTGTACTGGATAACTCTTTAATTAATCAAGGGAGTTAAGGGAGTTTAATTGATGCTAACAAGGCATTTAGTCTGGGAACTGCAATTTGTGGCTCGAGGAAGATAGACGATGATTATAGACAAGAGGAAGGAGGTAGATAAATAGATACATAGATAAATAGATACATAGAAAAATAGATACATAGATAGATAGATACATAGAAAAATAGATACATAGAAAATTAGATAGATACATAGAAATATAGATACATAGATAAATAGAAACATAGAAAAATAGATACATACATAGATAGATACACAGAAAATTAGATACATAGATAGATACATAGAAAAAGAAATACATACATAAATAGATACATAGAAAAATAGATACATACATAAATAGATACATAGAAAAATAGATACATAGATAGATACATAGAAAAATAAATTAATAGATAAACTTAGTACTTGGATAAATAGATGAGTGGATAGACATGTAGATAGATAAGTAGTTAGGTATGGAAGTTATAAAGGTATATATTATAGTAAGTGGTAAAGGTTGGAGTTAATATAGAAAATATATTTATTGGTAATGGGTTTGTTGATAAATTGGTAGATAGATAGGTAGATAATTAGATACACACACACACGCACACACACACACACACACACACACACACACACACACACACACACACAGGGATAAACAGGTGTGAATGAAGAGGACTGAGAGAAAAGGAAGAGGTAAAATACTACTAGTGGGTAATGTGATAAGAGAGAGAGAGAGAGAGAGAGAGAGAGAGAGAGAGAGAGAGAGAGAGAGAGAGTGTGTGTATGTGTATGTGATGTGTGTGTGCGTGTAAGAGAGAGAGTGTGTGTGCGTGTGTGTGTGTAAGAGAGAGAGAGTGCGTGTTTGTGTTTGTGTGTAAGAGAGAGAGAGAGAGAGAGAGAGAGAGAGAGAGAGAGAGAGAGAGAGAGAGAGAGTGTGTGTGTGTATGCGTGTGTGTGTATGTGTGTGATTGTGTTAACTAGATACATACATACATA